>CM024755.1:3122196-3192196 GCA_014218235.1 Colocasia esculenta | reverse complement strand
AGATAGATCGTAGTGACAACTTTATAAGTAGATTCTGACTAAATTAACTAATTAAGGTATGAATAATGTAATATCTCTTTCATGCACACAGAAATGTTCATTTAATTTACACGTGAATGGTTAAGTGTTTAGACTTAAAGTGGCGCATCTGTACTTAGATTTATTACACACATTTCCAAAAAAAAAAAAAAAGAGTAATCTTTGTTTCAGAACATTGTTTACAGCCCCTCGTTAATCTCTTTTCACTGCTCTGCCCCTTAACTAATCTGCTTGAACTATGCAACATGGCTTAGGTTCAAATTAAGCTTCCGTCCTGTGGTGGTATGTTCCTGTTTGGGCCGGAGCCAAACGGGCCTCCACTAGAGAAGATGGGGAAGACGAACGCTGGTGCAGACGGAAGCCTGCAAAACCAGAGATGGATCAGGGGGCCCGGTGAAGACCGGGGAAACCCTCCGATGCCTAAGTCAGTATGAAGCTTGCAAGGCAGGGGGTTTGTATGTGTAAAGGTGTGTTCGCGTGAGAGAGAACGTACCAGTGCATGGTCCTGTACCTGTACTTTTATAGGCATTGGTGCCAAGGCGAACGTGCGTAACGTTGGTAGATCGTGCCTGGAAAAGCGCCTTGATGGGCGCGCATAACGGGAGGAGTTATGCGCTCAGGTGCCTGTTGGGATGCCAGGCAGTTCGTGCCTCTTGAAGATGGGGCGCGTGACCTGGGGCGGTTATAACCGCGGCGTGAGCCAGAGAACCTGTTCGGCACCCTCTGGACACACCTTCCGAGCAGGTGACCCGCATGGGGATCGAACGTGCTGTTCGGTGATATCCAGGGTTGTTCTGCGTAGCAGGATTAACGTCCCTGTTCGGAAGCATTCCGCTAAAGAGCTCGGCAATGCTTCGCTAGGGGTGACTGGCGTGTGGGTCCCCTTTATCCGATCCGTACAGAGGCGTGGGACCGTGCGAGGAGGCCACGTCAAAAGGGAAGGCGCTAATGGGCCTTGACGCAATGGGCTTAGGTGGCAGAAAACAGCCACCACACTTGCCCCCCACGCCCTCAAGTGGCTCAGAAGCCGAAGCGCTTGAGGGAGGCGACCTGCTCGGTGTCATCTCCGCCATAAATGCGGTATCATCCTCGGAGATTCGAACAGACCTGTAGCGACGCCGTTACAGAAGGATTCACCTCGAACATGAGGCTTTCATGATGACAACGTGGGTCGTGTCAAACCCGGAATGTCACATGCCAGGCTCGAACGGTCACCCGCGGGTCATTCGAGAAGAGACTTGGAGTGGAGGGAAACGCCGTTTCCAGCCCCGCTTTGAATTTCGCGCCTCACCTTCCTTATAAGGAAGGAGAGGGGGTGATAGCGGGGTCTTCTCCTTTGAAAAATCTTCCAGAGTCCCGCTGCCTCTAGAGCCACTTGCCATCTCCCCTCTCGCGCTTTCCTCTGCTCTTGTACTTCTTCTTCTTCGCGCGTTGCGTTCCTTGCCTTCCAGTGATGCCTAGAAGGGAAAGGAGATCATTGAAGCCAGTGGGATGCCGCCGGTGGGGGCAAAAGCGGCGAGGTACCGGTGCTTCGAAGGTCTTCGAGAGCGCTTCCGGATAGGCGAGGAGTACGACATCGTCTTGATGCGTGAAGACGAGTCGTACCTAACCACGAGGCCAGGGTGCTTCGTGCTTTCGCTGGATCTGCTGAAGGCTAGTCTCCGGCTGCCGATGCCGGAGATCGCGAAGGAGCTGCTCCAGAGCTGGAAGGTGGCGCCTATTCAGCTGACGCCAAACTCCTGGAGGACCATATTCATTTTCTGCATCATATGCAGAAAAGGAAGATCGAGGCGACCGCCGAGATCTTCTGAAATCATTTCAGCTTGGCTTGCTCCCCGCAGTCCGGGATGGGGATCATGTACGTGAAACACCGTACGAACCGGATGCGGATCAACTTCTTGCCCCCGTCTGTCCAACAACAAGGGTGGACAGGCATCTCTTCTTCGTGGGGCGGAGAAAGGGAGCGAACATCCCAGAGTGGGACTTCCCGGTGAGGGTGGTGGAGCCCCTGAGGAAGGCGAACATGGCTCCTTTTTTGATTCAGGGGGCAGCCGCGGCCTCTCAATCGCTGAACACGGCTGGGGTCAACCACGCGGAGGGGTACCTGACCGAGTACAAGCTTGTGAAATACAAGCTTAGCCGCACCTGGGGTAAGTCTTCTGCTGCTTGTTTCATTTTCCCACATGCATGGGTTCTGACCCTTCTTCTGTTTCTTCTAGATGACGAATAGTAGCTGCTGGTCGGGGCCAGAAGGAGATGGCGAAATATGCCAAGACGATCCTCGTTAGCCTTTACTTAATAAGGCTAGATGAGGATGTCTCCGAGAGGGGGCCTGCGCGGAAGGCGAAGGCCGTGGTGAGAGGAGGTGCCGTGAAAGAGGCACCTGAGACGGCGGCGATCGCAGAGGCGGCTTCTCTCCCCCAATCGAAGAGGAAGGAGAAGCGCAAGGTGGCCCTGGTGGAGTCGCAGGCCGGAGATCGCACCTCCGAAGAGGAGGTGTCCAACGAGCCCCGAGCTTGTAAGAATAAGAAGGCGACGAAGACAATGCTGCGCGTTACAGAGAGCGCCGCAGAAGTGGAGGAAGAAGAGGAGGATCTTGAGCCTCTGCTGGCTCGAGGACCTCACCTTCGTACGAGGACGCCCGAGAGGAGGGCGTCCGTAACTCCAATTGTGGACCGTTCGGAGGCGATCATGAAGATGTCCGCCGAGCTGGGTCTGATTATGGTCAGCGATGAATCGGACCGCTCCGGAGGGCGGGCGAAGTCGCCGGTGCACGAGACCCAAGAAGTCCTGCCCGGTGAAGGGGGCGCCGAGCAGGGTGGCGCGCCAGACAAGGGCGCACAGTTCAGTGCCGAGGACGGGGTGGTCGCCGCGGACTCGGGGAGAGGAGTGGGAGGAGTCAATACTCTCACTCCTGCGACAGCAGAGGATTGCGGTACTGGCGAGGCAGTTCTTCTGAGGGGGGATATTCCGCAAGGAAGTGGAGACATCCTGCCCCCCATGCTCCCTACCTCAGTGGTCACCAAAGGCCGTGTAGTCGGCGAGGATGCAGCCGAGGTGATTGCTGAGGATATTGTAGGCAGCGAGAGTGCAGCCGTCCTCGGGGAGGAAAGCACTCAAGCTCCTGGAGATGCCGAGGAGGGCCGCGCAACAGCCTTTGCAGCATCCGCCACCGAAGACGGTGGGAAGGTGCGGCCGGCAATAAGGCAGGAGGCCGTTGGGGCAGATCGAGCTTCGGCTTCGACGAGCGCTGTTGCCATGACCTCCGGGTCGGGCCAGCCGAAGGACCTTGTCGACTCTGGGTCGGGCCAGCCGAAGGACCTTGCCATGACCTCCGGGTCGGTCGGGCCAACAAGGCAGGAGGCTGTTGCCAGCCGAAGGAAGCTGCCTCCTAGCCCCACTGCCTCTTACCTTGATCGACTAGCAAGGTGTCAGGCCGAGAAGACTCCGGAGATGCCAACAGAAGAATACCATTCCGAGAGCCAGGATGATGATGTGGCGAGCGACGTCAATCTGGAGGGTCTTGTGGACGGAATATCCACATCGCTGGGCGTTCTGAAGGCTCTGGCTGCTCGATCCCAGAAGTAGAAATACATGTATGAAGCGCAGTCGGCTTTCTGCAAGAACCTTACGGCGAGACATAAGGCTCGCGAGGCGGATTTGGAGGAGGAGGTGAAGAACCTCAAAACTGCCCTTCAAGCTTCGGAACTGAATGTCGCCGTGGCCCGGGCCGAGAAGGATGCTCTGGCCAAGGTGGTCTCAGATGCTGGGGTCCGTGCCGTGACGGATTACAAGCCGGATCAGACTATAAGGAGGAATTGGAGCAGTATGGGGCCCGCTGCTATAGAGTGGGTCTTAACGCTGGGAGGGACTTCGGAGAGCGTTTATCCTGGGTCGAGCGCGTCCGAGAAGCTTTCGAGGCCGCTGTTCGGGAGTGCCAACGTCGCACCAATGATGCCCGCTTGGATGATGTGCGCTTCGCGCAATTCCAATCTGGGCGGATGCCTTCTTCTGATGAAGGTGCTGGCCCTTCCGAACAGGCTCCTTAGTTTTCTTCTGCTCCATGTCCTTCTCATATTTCCTTTTGTAACCGCGGCCAAGAGGGACCTGTTTGTAAAAAAACTTCTTGTAAATGAACTTCTCTGCTTCATGAGTTTATCTATAGCTTCACTTTCTCGATCTTCTCCCTTTTGTGATTGTTCCTACTCGGATTGGAATCCGCTAGCTTCATAAGCGTTGCATGTAAGGCGCAGGTCATTGGGAACCATAAAAAGAGTTCCGACCAGGAGTGTATGCTAAACGCTTGTGTAACAACAGGAGTAGGGAGAAGAGATGTAGGATGTTGAAAAAGGCTTTTATAAATGATAGGCCTTAAGATTAGAGACATGCCAAGTCCTGGGTATGGCTTCGCCACTAGGGTAGTTAGCTTATATGAGCCTTTCCCAAGGACGTGGGTGACCTGATAAGGTCCTTCCCATTTGATGGCAAGTTTGCCGACTGCTCTTCGGGGATCCGAAGCCGAACAGAGGCGCAAAACCAAATCTCCTACATTGAACCGCCTTTCCCTGACTCGCGCATTATAATATTGTGCAAGCCGTTGCTGATAAGAAACAAGGCGAATGCTGGCGTCGTTCTGTCGTTCGCCAAGCATGTCCAAGTTTTCACGAAGGGCACGGTTATTGGCGGCTTCGTCGAAGTGGGTTGTTCGGATGGTGGGAAGGGCTACTTCCAGAGGTACAACAGCTTCCGAGCCGTAGGCCAAATGGAAAGGCATTTCCCCTGTAGCTATCCGAGCAGTCGTTCGGTGACACCAAAGAACGTTAGGGAGCTCGTCAATCCATGATCCACCTGCAGCCTCCACTCTTGTACAGATCCCGTGCGGCAGTGTTCGTTGACATTTTTGACCAAACTGTTAGCCTGGGGATGAGCCACGGAGGTGAAGTGGTTGTAGATCCCGAGCTCGGCGCATTTCTGTTTAAAGAAGGTACCATCGAACTGCTTCCTGTTGTCAGAGGTGATCACCCTTGGGACGCCAAACCTACAGAGAAGGTTCTTCCAGACGAACTTCCATGCGGCTTGTTCGGTGATTGTGGCAATAGGTTCAGCCTCGATCCACTTGGTGAAGTAATCGATGGCCACAAACAGAAACTTCTTCCGCCCTTGGGCCTCTGGGAAGGGACCCAAGATATCAATGCCCCATCTGGCGAAAGGGCGCGGCTCGAACATGCTGTGAAGCTGTTCGGCAGGCTGCTTGATGAGCTCTCCGAACTTTTGGCATTCTGGACATTTCTTGACGAAGGACATGCAATCCTTCTGAAGAGAAGGCCACCAGAACCCTACTCGGATAATGCTGCGTGCCAGCGTTCTACCCCCCAGGTGGCTTCCGCACAGCCCCTCGTGGACTTCTTCTGTGGCCGCAAGGGCCTCCTCAGGGTTGAGGAAACGCAGAAGAGGTCTTGAAAGGGACCGTCGGTACAGCTTACCTTCTACGAGGGTGAAATGCTGAGAACGCATCCTGATTCTCTGAGCTTCGTCCTGTTTGGGCGGAAGCTCACCCCGGAGTAAGTACGCCAAGAGAGGGTCCAACCAACTCGGAGTTGGTGGGCCCGTTTCTATGGCTGCAACGTCTACCTCCGTGCTCGGTAAGACGAGCTCTTCGATAAACACGGAGCGGGAAGGGGCGATGTCACCTGAAGATGCCAGCTTAGCCAATGCATCAGCTCGCGCATTCTGCTCCCGTGGGACATGTATGACTTCGAAGTATATGAGACCCTCTGCTTGGCTCTTGACCTGTTGAAGGTATTGAGCCATGCGGGGCTCCCTCGCTCCGAACTGCCCGCTCACCTGGCTGGCAACCAATTGGGAGTCACTGAAGACCCTGAGTCGAAGGGCTCCAAGGTGCCTAGCCATGCGGATACCAGACAGCAAAGCTTCGTACTCGGCTACGTTGTTGGAGGCTGGAAAGCGGAAACGGAGGGCGTATTGGAACTCTAACCCCTCCGGGGAGGTGAGGACCAAGCCAGCTCCACTCCCTGTAACGCAAGAGGATCCGTCGACGTAGAGCTCCCATGGGGGTTCATCTGCCAACGGTGGATCCTGCTCGGCCGGGAGAGTACATTCCGCAACGAAGTCTGCCAACGCCTGCGCCTTGATCGCCGTCCTCGGTCGGAAGCTGATGTCGAACTCACCAAGCTCTATCGCCCATTTAACAAGCCTGCCGGAAGCCTCCGCCGCTGAAGGATGAATTTCAGCGGCTGATCGGTTAGAACCGTGACGGAATGGGCCTGAAAATAGGGCCTAAGCTTCCAGCAGCCGTGACGAGAGCAAGGGCGAGTTTTTTCTGCCCGGGGTACCTCCTTTCAGCTTCTTGGAGGACCCTTCTGATGTAGTATACTGGGTGCTGTGCTGCTCCTGCTTCTCTGATCAGACTGCGCTGATGGAGTGTTCGGTAACCGAGAGATACACGAATAGAGATTCCCCGAGCACAGGCTTTGAGAGAACAGGAGGGGCTGCCAAATATGCCTTCAGCTCGATGAAGGCGGCCTCGCATTCATCAGTCCACCGTACTTGCCCCCCTTGCTTAGAGGCGCTTTTAGGGCCTCGGAGCAACTTGAAGAAGTTAAAACTTCTTTCTGCCGCTCGGGACATGAACCGGTTCAGTGCCGCAAGATGCCCTGTCAGACGTTGGACGTCGCGCACTGTCTTTGGACTGCTCATCTCAAGCACGGCTTGGATTTTCTCCGGGTTTGCCTCTATTCCTCTGTTTGACATGAGGAAACCGAGAAACTTGCCCGACCGAACACCAAACGCGCACTTGGCAGGGTTGAGTTTCATATTGTACTTTCGCAGAGTTGCGAAAGTTTCCTGGAGGTCGGAAATGTGATCATGCTCGGAAGCGTCTTGACCAGCATGTCATCAACATAGACCTCCATGTTGCACCCGATCTGCTGCTCGAACATCTTGTTGACCAGCCGCTGGTAAGTTGCACCCGCGTTCTTTAGGCCGAAAGGCATTCTGGTAAAATAGTATAAGCCTAGGTCTATGACGAACGTCGTGGCGTCTTGATCCGGAGGATGCATACTAATCTGGTGGTAACCAGAGTAGGCGTCCAAAAATCTGAGAAGCTCGTGACCAGAAGTAGCATCCACCAGCTGATCAATGCGCGGTAGAGGGAAGTTGTCCTTGGGCATTGCTTTATTGAGATCCTTGTAGTCACGCACACACACCATTTACCGTTGGCCTTGCGTACGAGGACCACATTGGACATCCACCTTGGGTATTGGGCTTCTCGGAGAAGCCCAACAGTTCGGCTTTTGACAACGTGATCTTGGATCACGGTCTGCCGTTCTCGGTTTACAGGTCGCCTCCTCTGTTGAACCAGTGGAATCCGGGGATCCAGACGGAGGCGATGTACCATTACCTCCGGGGGAATGCCCGAAAGCTCATCATCAGACCAGGCGAACACGTCCAAATTGGCCAGCAGGAAGGCTGTGTAGCGCTGCTGCTCGCCTCTGTCAACAAGGCGCCAATGTATAAGACGTGTTCGGGGTCATCGTCTACCTGGACGGGGATTAAATCTTCAGCAGGCGTTCCTCGACTGGTGGAAGGCTGATCGGACTTTGGAGGGGCTGGATCTGCGAGTGGTTGCTTGTCCCTTAAGGAGAGGACATAGCAACAACGAGACTCGCGCTGACACCCGGGCACTTCGCCAACTCCGCTCGGGTAGGGAACTTCATCTTCTGATGGAGTGACGAAGGTACTGCTTTGATGCGCCCGATCAGACCTCTGCCGAGGATGGCATTGTATCCAGGCATGTTGTTGATGACCAAGAAGTCAACATCTTGGTCACGACCCTTGGAGCCGTCCCTAAGGTGATTGGGAGGCGAACCCTTCCATGGGCTGGACCGAAACTCCCAAAAAGCCGAACAGAGGCGAGTTTACAGGAGTGAGTTGATCGGTTTTCAGGCCCATGAGGACAAAACAATCGTAAGCCAAGACATCGGGGCGCTTCCATTATCCACCAGAATCCGGCGCACATTACAGTGGTTGATGGTGGCCGAAATGACCAACGCATCGGTGTGTGGGTCGTAACCCCTACAAGATCTTCATCCGAGAAGGTTATAGCCTCCTCGGGCTGTGCGCGTGTAGGACTGGTGGGATATGGGGCCGGCCGAGGTGCCGAGGGCCTATCTACGACATGCACTCGCCTTGCGTAGTCGCGTCGGCTTCGAGTGCTTTCTCCGCCTACGCCGAAGCCTCCCGCGATCACGTTGATCTCCTGCCCATTGGGATCATTGTTGATCGGCTGATCGGGAGTACGCTCTCGGCATCTGGGGCGCTCTTCATTCCGGCGCACGAACCGTCCAAGGTAGCCGCGCTTGATAAGGTCTTCGATTTCGTCCTTAAGCTGGCGGCACTCGGAGGTGTCATGGCCGTGGTCGCGATGAAAGCGACAGTACTTGTTATGATCACGCTTCCGGGGGTCGGAGTGCATCCTCTGTGGCCACCTAACAAATGCTTCGTTCCTGATCTCCGCCAGGATCTGTTCGGGTGCCACAGTGAGGGGGGTGTAGTTGGTGAAGGGGCGCGGACGGCGCGGAGAGTCACCGTTGCGTCGTCCCTTCTTCCGATCATGGTTGGAACCATTGTCGGAAAGCCTCTTCTTATCCGACTGCTCCCCCTGCTCGGCCCTACTTGCTGCTAGGCTCTCCTCGCAAGCCGCGTGGCGTTGTGCGATGGAGAGCAGCTCGGCAAGGGTGGCGGGCTGTTGGACGCTAAGGGTCCTCTGCGAAAAGCCGTCGCGGGTGCCCTGAATAAGGGCACTGGTTGCCAGAGGGACGTCCAGGCGTGAGATGCAAAGCGCCTCTGTTCGGAACCTCTTAACGAAGTCCCAGAGCACCTCGCCCTTCTTCTGGCGCACGGCCAGGAGAGAAGCCGCCGTTCGCGGCTGCGACCTTCCACCAAGGAAGTTGTCCCGAAAAGACTTCTTCAATTGGCGGAAGGAGGTGATGGAGCCCGCAGGGAGGGTCTTGAACCAGGCCCTGGCAGTCTCCTTAAGGGTTGCAGGGAAGGCCCTGCACTTGACCGCATCTGATGCTCAATGGAACACCATGTGCGACTCGAAGCCGTGGATGTGGTCGGCCGGGTCGGCAGTGCCGTCATAGGGCGCGATGGTGGGCAGGGGGAGCTTGGAAGAGACCTGAGCTTCCAGGATCTCCCTGCTGAAAGGGGAGAGAAAGTCCAAGTTGTCTTCCGCTGGAGCTTTCCCCTCCGCGCGCTGAACCATCGCGTCCACGCGGCGCTCGAGATCGACCACACGCCGCAAGCGCCTGGCGAGCTCCTGTTCGGAATTGGCAGGGCCCCCTCGTCCGGACGCATGGGAGTTGCCTCCCACGACTGATCGTGGCGGACGGGGGGAGGCGACAGAGCGACGGGGCGAACGCCCGCGGCGCTCCGGTGCCCGCTCTTCGGACGGGGCTCGATGCGATCGGCGCGGCGAGTCTGCCTGCTGCTCCTGAGGCGCCGGGAGGACGCGAGAGCGTCGATGCGACGACTCCGCCTGCCGCTCTCGCGGCAGGGGAACCGCCGGGGCTGGTGGTCCAGCCAACTGAGCCTGCAGGGCGAGGCAGACACCTGTCAACTGCTGCATCTGCCCCCGAAGTTCTGCCACTTCGAGGGCCGTTGCGGGCGCGGCGGCTGCTGGTGCAGGGACGTCGTTGTTAACGCCGGCAGGGGTGATGGCGACGTCAACAGGGGGGATCTCCAGCGAGAGTCCCCTCGTGACTGACGGGATCTCGTCGCCCTGCTCTCCACATTCTGGTATGAGGATCGTCCGCGAGCCATGGCTACGTCGTTCCCACAGACGACGCCAAATGTGGTGGTATGTTCCTATTTGGGCCAGAGCCAAACGGGCCTCCACTAGAGAAGATGGGGAAGACGAACGCTGGTGCGGACGGAAGCCTGCAGAACCAGAGATGGATTAGGGGCCCAGTGAAGACCGGGGAAACCCTCTGATGCTTAAGTCAGTATGAAGCTTGCAAGGCAGGGGTTTTGTATGTGTAAAGGTGTGTTCGCGTGAGAGAGAACGTACCAGTGCATGGTCCTGTACATGTACTTTTATAGGCGTTGGTGCCAAGGCGAACGTGCGTAATGTTGGTAGATCGTGCCTGGAAAGGCGCCTTGATGGGCGTGCATAACAGGAGGAGTTATGCGCTCAGGTGCCCGTTGGGATACCAGGCAGTTCGTGCCTCTTGAAGATGGGGCGCGTGACCTGGGCGGTTATAACCGCGGCGTGAGCCAGAGAACCTGTTCGGCACCCTCTGGACACACCTTCCGAGCAGGTGACCTGCATGGGGGATCGAACGTGCTGTTCGGTGATATCCAGGGTTGTTCCGCGCAGCAGGATTAACGTCCCTGTTCGAAAGCATTCCTCTAAAGAGCTCGGCAATGCTTCGCTAGGGGTGACTGGCGCGTGGGTCCCCTTTTATCCGATCCGTACAGAGGCGTGGACCGTGCGAGGAGGCCACGTCAAAAGGAAGGCGCTGATGGGCCTTGACGCAATGGACTTAGGTGGCAGAAAACAGCCACCACACGTCCAAGGGCACCCTCTGGACACACCTTCCGAGCAGGTGACCCGCATGGGGGATCGAACGTGCTGTTCGGTGATATCCAGGGTTGTTCTGCGCAGCAGATTAACGTCCCTGTTCGGAAGCATTCCTCTAAAGAGCTCGGCAATGCTTCGCTAGGGGTGACTGGCACGTGGGTCCCCTTTTATCCGATCCGTACAGAGGCGTGGGACCGTGCGAGGAGGCCACGCCAAAAGGGAAGGCGCTGATGGGCCTTGACGCAATGGACTTAGGTGGCAGAAAACAGCCACCACACGTCCCAAGGGCCTTTTTGAAAAAAAAGAAAAGAAGAAGGTTAGCATAGAATTAACCCCCCAACCCCGCAAGAAACACAACATCGCGGTGTGTTCTACCCATTCTCACTTAGGTTTTTCTTCTCTGACGGGTTTCATCTCCCCCCCCCCCCCCCCTGTTCGTGGCGCGTCTTTCTCCACCGTGGGCTTCTCCGACGGAGTCCTGATGTGTGTAACTAGCTACACCGTGGAGCGTCAACAATATATATATTTTTATGTCTCATATTAATACTCAACAACAGCTTATCTGCTATTAGTAGCATAAATTTTTTTTTTTGCACGCAACTTATTTACTATTAGTAGCACTAAGAAAAAGCAGCACAAAAAAAACATCAAAAAATAGAGCCATCAAAACATCCAAAAATATGTCCATGGCCATTTGGGCAAGTGCATCAAAACATCTAAAAGAAATATATAAAAAAAGACATTTCAGACTTTTTACCCTCCAATTTCATCCAAACTAACGGTTCTTCTCACCTTTGGACCGGAAATTGAGATTTTTAACATTATGGGACTTAAAAAAATTAACTGATTAATGGACTAAAAATTAAATAGAGCCCTTATATTTGGACCGGGTGATGATTCCACCTATAATATATCAAATTATGTAGTTGAACTGTTGTAGTTGTTAATTGCGAAGTCTAAGAAGATAAGCAACCAACAGTGACACCAATTATGACTTGCAAACCCTTCATGATAAAGTTAAGAAAAAGGAAATATAACATATAAGAAGATAAGACAAATTCCAGTCATGATCTCATGTATAGCATTTTCAAGAGCAGTGATGTTTTCATATCCAATTAATTAAGTCAACTTCCATGTTAAATAGGAGCTAGCATCCGGCCATCCACAGGCATTGTTACTTTCACTTGAATCCAATAATTAATCCATCATACAATCAATTCCGGGCTATGTTTGGGTGTATTGTCAAAGTATTTGTTGGATGAGAATTTTAATGCATAAAAGATGGGAAAAGGGTTGATGTGGTCCATGGAGTCTGTGCTTGTCCAGGATATGGTTTCTTGAACCACACTATTGACTAATTCAATGTGAAAGGTTAACTATATATAATTTAAATGCCTATTCTATTCCATAGCTTATGTCTAGAATGAGTTATAATTAACATTAATAAGCAGTAACACTGTAATGTAACATTCAAGACTTGAGATTCATCTTATGACCCACATTAATTGAGCCGTCATAATCATGTGATATATATATATATATATATATATATATATATATATATATATATGAATTTATCTGAGTTAAAGTGGATATAAATATATTGGGTGCCTTAGGAAATTTTTGCACATAATGTCCCAGAGCTAGACTAGCCCCTTGCCGAAGCATTATAATATTTCCTAGCTATATGAAAGTTCAAATGGAAGGAAATAGCTATTTCTTGTGTAGATTATAGCCATTTAGTTGGATCTACAGGAAAGAAATCTCTTCTTTTTTTTCTTGGATTGAAATGGACGAAAGAAATATACTTCTTTAGCTTATTAATATGTTTCTTGAATTGAAATGGACAAAAGAAATACACTTCTTTAACCTGACTCCCCCAAAAGACTCGGAATAAATCAACTTGAGAGCCATCCTCCAAAAGACTGCACTACTTCTTTAGCTTGTCAATATGTTTCATATATCTTCAGTTTAATGATTAGTATTACACTTTTAGTTTCAGTTTCAGTTTAATGATTAGTAAATTGTTCACTTTTAATTTAATGATTAGTATTACACTTCTTATTTTAATATATTTGTTTAGTATTGCACTTGTTTATATGTAATATTTCTTGCAGATGTTGAAGAAGTAGGCTAGGGAAAAAAAGAGGGTGCACTGACCCTGTATTCTTGAATTTCACCTACTTACACGACAACCAGTAGCTGACAAGAAAAGATTTGGGGGAGTCAGGTTCGGAGAAATGGAGAGGGACTGCCTACTTGCCCATGGGGCCGCTGTAAATCTTCACGAACGCCTATTCACACTCGGCCTCAACTGAGCCTCCGGAGGTATGGCGGCTTGTGCTGTGCCTGTAGGTTATGTTTTTCGCTCCTTTTCAAGGGATGAAGAACATTAGTCTCACAAAGAGGGGTGGAAAATGAAAAGTGGTGGAAAAGATGGAAAAGAAAAGAAACGTGATCGCCAGGCACACGAGGGTGCCGAATGGAGACGCACGGCGAAGGGTGCGAGATGGGAGGAAGTGATCACGTTGTGTACCTTTTGTGGCGGGGAGATTGTGCGCAGATGATGTGGGTCCTCTCTTCCTCTACGAGCACGACCAGCCATGGTAGATGACGTTTTCCATGTTGATTACCCTGACAAAGAAAAAAGACAAAAAAAATGAAGTGGGGATTAGCCACAGATGTGTAGTATACAATTCAAAAAAAAATGAATAAAATGACATAAATAAAGAATGGGAGAACTCACCGCATGGTGGCTTTTAAACCCCTAAAATATAGGTGTGTGTGTGTGTGCATGCATGTGTGTGTGTGTGTGAAAAGTAAAGAAGGGCCATGTGGGGTTCGGAGGAGACAAAAAGAAAGACGGAAGGGAGAAAGGGGAGAGGGTGCTTCCCCGAAAGTGGATGGCACAGCGGCATTGCCGGAATTGACGAAGGAAGTGGAGGAAGACTGTGCTCCTCCCGCCTCGCTCCGATACGTGGAATGGTAGATGGCGCTTCGAACTCCGAGGGCATTGAGTCGCCGGTCCGGCAGGGCTCCGCCGTGGGGAGGTCGCGAGAAGAATCCGGCAGGGCTCTGCCAGGGTGGAGGGGATTGCCTGAATAGTTACCCTCGGGGTCTATTTATAGGCATCAGATTCTAAAATCGCGTCCACACAGGAAACCGCGATTATGAATTGAATCGCGTCCGGGCGGCAGGCCGTGATTAAGAAAGTCAAACTGATGTGACAGGCGCATCATGACCATAGCTGCAGCTACGCTTTGGAATCGCGTCGGGCCAGTCGCCACTGTAGACGACGTTTTCGCGGGCCCACAAAGAGGGGGGGGGGGGGGGGGAATGAATGTGGTGCGAGTATGTGTGTGTGATATAGAGTGGATGACGAAAAGGACAATCAAATAAAAGATCGTGATCGCCAGGCACGCGCGAGGGTGCCGAATGGAGGCGCACGGCGAATGGGTGCGAGATGGAAGAAGTGATCGCGAATGTGTACCTTTTAGCAGGGAGATTGCACGGGGGATGATGTGGGTTCTATCTTCCTCTACGAACATGGCCGACCGCGGTAGATGGCGTTTTCTCATTTGATTACCCTGACAAATGAGACAAAGAAAAGTAAAGAGATGGGATTAGCCATGTGTAGTATCAAATCCTAAAAATAAAGAATGAATGAAATAAAAGACATGGAGGTGTATTGTGGAAATGGAATTTTTAACAATATCTCCTAAGATCTCTTTTAAATTGTGGTATTTTATCATGTTTTCTCATGTTTCTCATGGATGCACACGTATTGCTAATCCGAATCCCGTCGAACGCCACTTGAGCGAGAGTGACGTGAGATGAATCGGCAATTCGCGCAGCGCGGGCATGCCAGCCACCGAGGTGGCAATAAAAATGTTCTGCCTCCGAGAGTCAGAGGACTTTGGGTCTATTGTGCGCGCCGTTTGACTTCGTCAAACGAAAGTGAGTGTTCGGGTCCTGGACCAAAAATCCCGTCGTTGCTTAAACGCAACGACGTTAATTACATCCCTCTGAGAGGGAAAACCCTTGATTAATTGCTAGATTTAGAAAGCCTCATGACCTAAAGCGGAGACATCCGATAGAGGTGCGAAATGCAAATTAAATTAGAGCCAAGGCACTATTAAGCGAGACGAACGCCTATTTGGATTCGTTTGGTCTCTTACTTGGTTGACTACCGAATCTCTTTGCCTATTAACTCATTTGCTTCTTTTATCATAGGAAAGTTCAATTGGGTCTATTGGGTCCATTTGAGAGAGAGAAGTCAAGAAATTGTCTATTTGATCATTTTTCGAAGACAATCTTAATTTGAATCTCTTGTCCTTTACAAAACATGAAGTGACCTTTTTACTTGGGAAAAAGTCCAATTTGGTCTTTTGTTCTTTTGCAAAACACGATATGTTCTTTTGTTATTTAGGATAAGAAGTTCAGTTTGGTCTTTTGTTGAAAGCAATTTTGATTTGAGTCTCTTATCATGTGGTAAAACATGAGGTGATATTTTATTTCTTTTGGAAATGATGAGGTGACCTTTTGTTGTTTGTTGCTTGAAAAAGGTTCAATTTGGTCTTTTGCTTCTCTTTGAGGCATTTACAACATAGGGTGATTAAATTAACCTCTTGTTGCTTTTATCATGGAAAAGCCTTCAATTTGTCACTTGGTTCTTTTTGACACATTTAAAATGAGGCTCTATTTGCGATTCGGCGCAGCTGGACCGTTTAGTAGTCACTCGGCAACCGGGGCACACTTGATACGGCGCAGCTCACGGACAGCCTTGATTTGGCGCGGTTGACAACAGAAAACCGAATCGGCGCAACCCCACTGAAGCGATAGACATCATTGAGTCGGTGCTCGTTCACGACGTTGCCAACTCAATTGTAAGCTAATGACCTCTTTAGGGATTTTTGCGCCGACTCGACCCTCGCGAGGAAAATTCGGCAGCATTTCCCCTTATCGTGGTCGATAAGGGGAAAGCGTGGTACTCATCCACCACAAGTGGAGATGGTACCAAAAAGGAGGGAGTATACATCGCAGAACGACGTAACTCCAACGGCACATGACCCCGATCCCCCAGGCACGCCTACGGAGATTCGAGTAACATCATGACCAAACAACCCACGGGACGGATGAACAACGTATAGACCCACCCGTCCGGACATAGACATTATACTGTCCAACTCGGGGGTGTGGATGGGTCTCATGTTGAGTCATTTGACTATTGATTAGCTAATGTCACGTTGAGCAATGGTTTTGCTCATGTACCCTCAGCCATCAAAAAGCCCACAGGACGTCGAATCGGCGCAGCCCTGTCTGGTCTTGCAAATCGCCAGAACCAGTTCCAGGCCGAATCGGCGTAGGTGGTTGCCTGTGCAAGAGGTGACAGTTGCCTCTCTCCTAGAGCACCCTTGCTCATGGCAGGGATGATCTTGGAATTTGAGATGGACTTGTAACCTATTGGTTGGCAGGCCATACAAGGAGATCTAGGCATTATTTGCCAAACCCCCTTGATTAGCGAACATAAGCATGCAATGACCGAAATGAGACTCTTAAGGGACTGCTTGATATCGGCTTGAATGCACATCAAAAGGGGACTGAAAACTACAATGGGATCATCTATTGCAAGGGGCGAACCAGGATTGATGGGCTCTTTGAAAAGGGGCTTTTGGAGATGGCGTTTAGACAAGGAGATACGAGCATTACTTGCTCAACCCCCTTGACCATTACCATGGGTATACATTGACCACAATAAGGACCTTAAAAGGGGCTGTTATAACAGTGGTAGAACACCCTTTTGCATGCCCAAAACGATGGAAAACTTGGCTTGTTAAGGGGAGAAAGGAGCATAGTGCACATGCATTAAGTGGGGCATGAGGTCCCATGCTCCCATAACTTCATTTATTGAGGTGTGGGAGACATGGGAAGGCCTCATTTGGGGTGTTAAAGGGGAAAAGACATTCCTCTATGAAGAGGGTATCTCCCTCCCGTAACCCCATTTGCAAAGGAAGAGAATTTAAAACCAAGATGAGGTGAGGAGGGAAGATGCATTAAATGCTATGTACATGATCCATCACATCAAGGCAAAGTGAAAAGGAACACATGCAAGATGACATTCTCTTGCTAAAGAAGTGGAGAAGGTACAAGAAACCCAAAGAAAACAAAGGGGGGGGGGAGCCCCAACGTGGGCACCTCTTCACTCTCTTCTCTCTTAATGGGACAAGACAAGGAAAAAAAAGATAACAAAAAGAGTATCCTCTTCCCCCCCTTTGCTCCCCTCACCTTTCTCTTCTCCCTTTTCTTCTTTGCAAAAAAAATGATCTCACGAGTGGAGCTTTGAGCAGAAAACGCACAGGAGCTCCTTCCTTCTTGCTGGTGGCTTGCTTCAGAAGACCAGAAAACCAGTCCCCCCTTTTCCTCCTCTCCTTGGCCTCTTCACGTAACCCCTCGTTTTTCTCCCCTCTTCCCCAAGCCTTCTAGAAGAGAAGAAAAGCCAAAACTGGCCCTGACCAGCCCCTGGCGTAGCAAGGTGGCAGACCACCTTTTTGCCAAAAATGGGACTCCTTTTTGGGAGGAGTTCCATTAGCTTATTCTCACCTCCCACTTTATGGGATGAGATAAGCCTATATTCACATGGGCCTTTGAGGTCCTTTTTTTAGTGGGCTTTTGGTTCTCTTTTTGCACAGCCCATGGAGGGCTTGGATCGGTGGAGGATAATGGGCTGACGGTATGGGGGCCCATTAGTGACTTTTGGGGTGTCCACAAAGGCCCCCCACCCGCGGGTGGTGCGAGAGGGCACACAAAGCGACATCCGCGGGTGAATTTTGGTCCTTTGACTGTTAACACTAACGCCGGCAGGTCGTTGACTTGTTGACTTGTTGTCGGGCTAATGGTTAAATGGTCTATTTGAAGTCTCTTGCTTCTTTTCGATGACGTGATCCGCAGATGACGGGTTTGCGTCACTCTTGGTGGGCAATTCGGGGAGGGCCTCCCCTATTTCTATTTCTTTTGAGCCGCCGTGACTTGGCCTCGTTCAGGCGATTTGGCGCGGGGTCTGTTGACTTTGCCGAATCGGCGCAGGGTCGATACGGCGCGGGTGGCGCGTGACGATTCGGCGCGGTTCGGGCGCGTGACGATTCGGCGCGGTTTGGGCGGGCTTGGTCCGCGAGCCGCCTGGGAGCGCGAACCGGCGGTTCGCGATTCTTGAAACCGCTTCCCCCTCTTTTCAAATCTGCCTCAAAAGGCGTGCGCGGCTGCCCTTCTCTCTTACTCTTCTCTTCCTCTTCTCTTTCTCTTCTCTTTCTCTTTCTCTCAGCAGACGCGACTTCTCCTCCCCTCTCTTCTTCGCTTCGTCTTCCCCTCGTTCGCCTCTCCCTCTCTTTCTCCGGCAGCGGGAAGCGGGAGCAGCGGCGACAAGGCGCGAGCGGGGCTGCGGTGGCGAGGCCTCTCTCTTGGGGTCCCTTCACTCCCGGGGTGGCGGCTCTAGGGCGACATCGCGTCGGCGGAAGCGAGGTGCGACCGCGACGGCGGCGAGGTGTAGCCGCGGGCGAGGTGCGACCGTGAGGGTCGGTTCGGGGTGGCGAAGGTTCGCAGCGGCGTGCGCGAGGGCAAACGGCGACAGCGGCGAGGTGTGGCCGCGGGCGAGGTGCGACGACTGCTTCCCGGTTCTTCTCGGCGAGGGTAGGGCGCAAGCAGCACCGGCCCGTTCGCGGGGTGTTTCCCTTCCCCCCTTTTGTAGGTGTGGGTCTTGTTAGGGCACCAGCGACGATAGGCCGGATGAGAGGGTGTTCCCTGTGGGGTTCCCTCCCCCCCTTTTATGTCTCATTATAACGCCGGTGGAGGGCGCGTGGGGGCGGGAGTCCCTCTCTTTGCAGGTCTGCAGCGGCGCGAGGGCACAAGGGTGCACGGCGGCGGTGAAACGGTGGAAGGCCGGAGGCGTCAGCGGGATCTTGCTTTGTTGGTTTGCTTTTTTTTTTTTTTTTGCCCTTGCTTGCGCCGGCGATGAGTCAGTGGCGCCGGAGGGTGTTCCGGCTGGGAACCGGGGAGACGGGGCTTCGGCAGGGCTTGCATGCCCCTGTGCTTATCTTTTCGTTGCATGGGTGAACAGGGCCAAATGAGGGCCTAGGGATCTGGGTAGGCCATGGGAGTATCCTTGGGCCATGGGGCCTCTTTGTACCAAACGCGCCTGCATATGTGTCTGGGCTCGTTGGGATCTCCCCCTCTTTCCAAAGCAATGGGGAGATCGAGTAGGTCCCAGGACTGCCAGCCGTTAGGGGACTACAAGGGGAATATCCCCAGTCCGAGGTTTCGCCTTTTCGTCTCTTTGTCTATGGGGCCCACTTCAAACGTCGGGGCCTCCACCAACGCGGTCCTTGTCTGCCCGTTACCGCTCCAAATGGCGGGTCTGATTAGGAATAGCTTCTAACTCGCACACCAAAAGAGAGTAGCGGCGATCGTAGACAGCTTCGGTAGGGCCCGGAGCCCTTAGGAAACGGAAAGGACGCGTCAGGTCCCAGGTCTTTTACTTTTCACCTTTGTTGGCTGGGGCCCACTTTAGATCAGCGGGGCTCCCGTTGGTCCGCTTCTCTTTCTGCACCATATTTTAAATGGCGGGTCTTTTGATTGCGGCCAAGCACTGGGCCGCTTCACTCCTCGTCGGCTGGTCCTCGAGGTAACAGCGGTTCCCGGAGAGCTTTTTCGACATGCTTGCATGTCTCTGTTTGGGGCAGTCTCGCCTTCGTGCGTGGACGAGTACCCGCTGAAACCCCCACTTGCACGTGTGACAAGGGGAGATGCTGCCAAAATTTTATCGGATTTGAGTGTTTATTTGGCCCGCTGATGTGGCTTTAATTTCCTTTGCAGGAACCATGGGTCCCAAATCTTCTTCCAGTAGTGCAGGACCTCGGAGAGATGTGCCGCTGCTGTCATGGGCAGACTTTCCGCGGTTGACCCTTGGATATGACAGGGTTGCTGTACTGGCTGAATCTTCAAAAGACGAGGCTGATACGATGGATGTGTCGAGGCTTGATGTCAGCTCGACACCACCCACCTTCTCTCGTGACGAGGACTATCGAGTAGATCACCCGAAGGACATGCACCTGTTACAGTTTCTTCATTCTTATGCTCCAGGAGGCAAAAAGGATTCCTTTTTATCCTAGGAGGTGGAGGAGGCTATCTTAATTGAGAGGGACAGCCTGGATGCCTGTGTCCCCCGTGCTGAGCCCATCTACCGAATCGGCGAGCCGCGGCGACGAGCCTCCGTTCTGGGTTTGGGAGATCTGGTCCCAGTGGGCAACAAGTTGACACGTGCTCCCACCTTCGTTCCCGCGAGGTGGGACAATTCATCAGGCCGCGTGCACAAAGAGCGGTCGTCGTTTGGACTGTTTCTCTGCCCAACACAGTGGCGGTATAGAGATGAACCTTTTCTGCTGGACTGTTTGGCGATCCGCTTCAAGCATCAGCTGGCGGCAGGTTGGTTTGGGGATCTGCGGGCGACAGATGCCCATCACTTCCGCACCTTTGTGGTAGAAGCCGCCGATTTTGTACTCCACAATTATGCGCCCCTCTTGATGACCGTCGGGGTTTACCACAGTGTTTTTGCAGCCCGCTATCGGTACCATTTATCCAGAGGTCTTTGTTGCGGACTTGCGGAGGTCTTTGTCCCTGAGTACAACACGTTTTATACTGCTGAAGGGGAGACGTCTCTTGATCTGTGGAGTCTTTATCAGCTATCTGGTCTGCCCATTGACGGAGAACCCTACGAGGAGGTGTGTCTCCCAGATATCATCAAGGACAGGACCGGCGAAGAGCAGCAGTATTCTATGGGGTACTCTTACAGGTACCTCATGAAGGTTTATCGCCAGCTCAGTCTTGCCCACAATATCGGCCGATCCAGAGACAAAAGAGAACGGAGCAAAGTCAGCATGCACATATGGCTGGCCTACTTCTTTTCTCACGAGCAGCGCTATGATGATTTTGCTAGCGCCGGCGGGATTGCCGCCAAGAAGAACCCTGGTCGCCAGAAGGTGACCATTCCTGACTCTCTTCTGAAGGGCCGCCTCCCAGGTCCGAACCCTACTAGAGCTGACCCGCACACCCACTGTGCGGCATATTTGGCCTACTGGATCTGCTCCTTCGCCTTGCCTGTGGGCGACAATTCTATCCTCCGCCCAGACGTTATTTACCCAGCCTGTCAGATGGCTTGGGGTATCAAGCTATCTTTTTGCCCTGCGGCACTTTGTTTGGTGTACCGGTCTCTTGGTGACCTATGTCGCCGCTCAGCTCCGAGACAGCATCGGGTGATTGGGCTCTGGCACTTCCTCAGTGTATGGGCCTGTGGTCTATTTCCAGAGTTTGCCCCTAGATCTCTTCAGTCATCTCGGCTATTTCCAAGGATGTTGGAATTTGCCAGTGCAGAGCCGCATTCCCTTTCCAAGAAAGTGTTTGAGATTTAGGGTAAACTGACAAGCATCCCAACCGATTCTCCGGGCACCATCCACTTCTGGCACCTGGCTAGTCATAGCAGTCCATTAGCCAACCGCTATCGGGAGTGCCGCGACAATGTGATTGAAGATTTTGTGCACCCGATGAGCCATCAGAGGCTGACCAGGTCGGTGTTGGAACCATAATTGAGAGATTGGGCTTTATCAATTCGGCTCAGTGTGTTGACGTTCCGCCAGGGGAGCGTCGTTTATCTGGAACCATATTATCCCTTCAGATTTGCCCGTAATTTCGGGTATGATCAGCATATCCCTCCATCGTCGGCCAAGTTTGATCTGTCTGGCCGGGCCGTGGGGGGATCACAGCTTCTGGAACAGGCTCGCAGGTGGTGGGATTTCTTCCACCGTTTTGATTTGTCCACCTTTCGGGTGCCTATGCTAGGCCGCACACCCCGGGTTACACCTGAGTATATCAAGTGGTGGAATGCTCGGACCAGTTTTTATAGAGAATGCAAGACAGACTGCTGGGATGCTGCTGAACGCAAAATCCTGCAATTGCAACCGCAGCCTGCACTTGATATTGATCCGGAGCATTTGCTGCGCCTTAAGTCTGGCGACCAGAAAGCTGTTGATCGATATCTGAAGGCGAGACAAGCCGCCAAGAAGAAGAATCCTCCTCCCTCCCTGGTTTTGCCCGAAGTAGAAGAAGATACCTTCCCCACAACTCTTGAGCACCTCTGCAACATCAGCTCGGATCGGCTGGCCGTCGCACAGCCGTGGCCTATTGAGGAGGAAGCTCCAACTATTGTACTACAACGCGGGGAAGTAGACAAGGAATATCCATACCGGGCATTGTCAGTGCGGGGGGATCCAGACCGAGACCGCTATGCATACACTTCATCGCTATTTGTGCTACTACATGCCCACAACCTGACCGTGGAGGCAGACTACGAGGCAATTCTGGCACATGAGCTTCATGTGTCTTTTCAGTATGCAGATGGCTGGGGCATGGACTACCTCAGCCTCTACTATTTTCTGTCTTCAATTGGTCAGGAGGATTTGGCCATCTTTGTAGAGGACTGCTGCCAGATAAATGATGTATGTTGGCTGATCCAAGAGGCGGCATCCCGGGCCAAGCAAAGCGCACACACCTTCGGGCCCCTCAGCCGATTTTATACGGGCATAGTAGGTTTGTTTTCTTCTCTTGGGAAGATGCTGCCTGTGGCTTTTCTTCTCCTTTCTCTTTCTTTGTGCTTCTTTAACTCTTTTCTTCTTTTCTTTTCTTCAGACCCCTCTGCAAAGGATCGGCGGCGGCGATATCATGAACTTATCATGAAAGTGAGGAGGCCGCTTTATTTTACTGAGGAGAAGATCCATTATAAGCCTTTGACTGAAAAACTATCAGCCAAGAAGTCGAGCATAGCGAGAAGCGTTGCTAAAGCCCGGGGGGCTTCCAAAAGAAAGAGGGAGGCATCCCCCTCGCCACCAATTTCTGCTGAGGGTCCGCTAATTACCTCGTTCGAAGAGTTTTGCAGCCAGCACGAGGATGCTGCCCCTTCAGGTGCTCGCTGGCTCCCTCTCGCTTTTATACATTTTTTCGCTTCTAAGATCGTCTATTCACTTTGTTTATTTCGTCGATGGGCTGCAGATGATATCCCATCAACAGTAGATCCTCCCGTTACGGGGCAAGACCCATCGGTGCCAATTACTGCACCGTCTGATACACTCTCCCCTTCACCGGCAGGTCGGGGTCGCAGTATAGCCCCGTTCATATGACAGCTACTAAGATATCTTTTGTTCTCTTCTCCTTAACGCCCATTTGTCAACCTTTTACCAGATGCGGCCGCTGACTTCGTCGCTGCTTGGGCTACGGGAAAACGTTCGGCCACAAAAGCTATAGCCCGAAGAGTCAAGAAATCCTCCGCTCCTCTCAGGATGAGCCAGCGAGCCGCGGGTAGGGCAGCCCTTATGAAAATTCGCCAAGGCGGTCGAGTTATTCCGATGGAGGAGTCACAGAACCCCGTGGCCATTTCTTCAGATGACTCTTCAGATGCCGAAACGGTTTATGGCTCCCCTTCGCCAAGTGCAAGCTTATCTGACGACGGGAGTCTTTTTAAAGAGCGGAGGAAAGAGAGAATCTCCGCCCTTGATGGGATTGCAGGGGATTCCTCCAGCAGTGGGGAGAGGTCTCCCGTGGTCACTTCAAGGCCGGAGGCCACCGCCTTTTGAGAACTTATACTTATAAGTGCTTCCGCTCGTGCTTTAAAACGTAGGCTTCCGTTGGCAAAAGGCTTAAGGCATTTTGTTTCTAATTCCTTTCCTTTTTTTGTAGGATTTTGAGGGAGTTCAAGAAATCAACCCCCCCAAGTCTCCGCCGACAGTTGGCGTTGACTTTTGAACGTCGGGGAACCCATATCAGATCCATTAACAATTAGCGGTGCGCCGGGCGTGGTCGAGGAACCCACCCCTGAGACCGAAGCGAGTTTACCGTTGGCTCCTTCTCGTGACACCACCAGCTCTCTTCAGGCGCCATCCACCCAGCTTGCCAGCGCTTTCTTTGATAAGAAGGCGGCTATTTCCGGAGCAACAGCAACTCCTACTACCTCTGGTGGGACCCTTGATGTCTTTTCAGCCAGGGCTAGCCTCTCTTCAACCGGGCTCGCCTCATGTTCTACTGTAGTGGACACCAGCCTGTGGGCGGATGTGGATGCTCAGGTAGATTTTCAGGTTCTGGCTGTCGTATCTTCCGAAGAATTTTGCTCATCCGGCGCCATGGTCCAGCAACAGCTATCTGCGCTGCGCCTGATGGTGCGTCAGAACCCCACCGTCCCCTATGAGAGGGTGAAATCCGCTGCAGACCAAATGACGGGGGTTTTGATCATCATGGGATGCTCATTGGCTGATTGGGCAAACAGAGTCACTTTGCTGCTCAAGCTATTAAAGCGGCGCGACTACCTCCAAGGCGAACTGTCCGACCAGCTAACGACTTTAGAGATGCAGCAGTCGGATTGTGATGCGGTGCTGAACCCCTTGGCTGATGATCTAGAGCATCGCCAGTCCCTCCTCAGAGGCTACAATGAGGAGTTAGCGGCCTTGGATTCCAAGATAGCCCTCCTAGAGGCTGAGCTGAGTGCCGCAAGGGCCAAGCAGAAAGTTCTTGCTGACTCCCACGCTGAGCAAGAGCAGGCTATTTACGTAGACGAAGACCGGCTGGCCTTGGCGAAGCAGACGCTGCTGGAGGTTCGGTCTCGGAAAGCGAACTTAAAGGAGAGAATGTCTTCCCCCCACGTGGGCATTTTGTCATTGGAAGAACTGTTCCGGGACCTGCCATGAGGCGCACGACCTGCTTTATTTCTCTGCTTCAATGTGTTGTTTTTTTTATTTCTGAAGCATCGCCTCCATGATCATGTAGCCTCACTTGCTATTAATGAAAGGCATCTTATTTTGGACACAAACGTTCCTTTTGAATGCATTGTCATGGTATGCACATCTTTATTTGTCGTTGTAGACACTATTTTCCTCCTCCTTTTTAGGGGGGACGAAGAACGATCTCCACAAAGAACGTGTACGGATACACGTGAACAAAAAAGGGGGTATAAAACAAACAGTGGCCCTTCGGGCGATAGAAAGACAATAAAGCAATAAACCGTGATCGCCAGGTACTTTTCCTAAAAAGCACCAAAAGTAGAGACGGGTAGGAAAGGAGGTGTACCTTTCACCCGTAGAGTGATCGCGTAGCGGGAAGATGTGCGTGGGCTCTTTCCTCCTCCTTCCACCGGCCGGCCGGCGAAGGAGATTCAGCTCGGGTACCTGATACAGAAGACAATAAAAAAAGAACAACGGGATTAGCCCGATGTGCAGTAAATGAATACAACAATGGAAATGAAAGACATAAATAGGAAAAGGGAAAGGACACACCTTTTGGGTGGTCTTTAAACCCCAAAAAACTAGAAAGTGGTGCGTGCATGCATGATGTGTAAAATGAAAAGGAAAAGGGGCAACGTAGGGCCCAAATGAAAATGAAAAGGACCACGTGGGGTCCGGAGGAAGGGAAAAGTGGGGTGCTGCCCCGAGGAGGCCGGACGGCGTGATGACGCGATGGAGGGAAAACGAGAGGAGGAAGAGGACAATGACGTCGATGGAGAGCTTGCGAGAGACGGAGACGAGGACGGGGATGGCGAGGAAGACGGCAACGAGGCAAAGCTCCGCCGCGAAGAACCCCCCCTCTCCCTCTCTCTCTAGAATCCTCACTCTCTCTCTCTCTAGAAAACCTCTCTCTGTCTCTCTAAAACCCCCGGCCAAAAACCCAAATGAAAGCCCCCTTTGAAAGAAGGCTGCTGGTTGAGTTTTTTTAGGTTCTGGGTCAAAATCGCGTCCAGGACAGCCGCCGTCTTCATAGAGCTTAAATGCATCGGCCTTCCTCGCCGCGATTAGCAACCGCTTAACGTCCCATCAATCTGTGATGATTACGGCGCACAACGATATTTAAGAATCGCGTCGGCCTTAATCACCGTGATTTAGGAGGTCAAATTGATTTGACAGGCATGACCGTGTTCAGGTTCAAAAACGCGCCCATCTAGAGCGTCGCGATTCACTGCCACCTGGTGGTTTGTAAATCGCGGCGGTCCAGCTGGTCGCGATTTGTAACTCTGACACCGTCCTGCCATCTGACAGCGGCATGGTGTGTCAGGCGGCTAAGAATCGCGTCGCGTCCAGACGACGCAATTTCTTACTGCGACATGCCCCCCTACCATGTGTCAGGACGTGCGTGCTCTGACACGGATGTGATGTTTTGACTTTTAATCGCGGCGGGTTGGGTGGATGCCATTAAATGCCGGTTATGCGCTGTGCTATGAAGGCGGTACCAAAATCGCGTCGGTTACAACCGCCGCGTTAATAGCTCATAAAAGGCGTCGGCTATGGTGGACGCGATTTAAAACAGTGCCCAGAGCCCTTTCCAGGATTTTTTTGTGATATTTTCTAGCTTTTCTAAAAACCCAAAAAGGCCCTAAAAAAGGTAGGAAGACAAAAAAAATTACTTAAAATGTTAACTTAAGACAGTCACTTTTGAGGCGTTACAGTGCAACTCGAGATTTTGTCCAATTTAGGTAAAATTGGCGTGTCTACAGATGCCTCGCCTTGGCGTTTGCTTTGTAAGGAGTAAAGCGAAAGCAAAACAACTGAAAAGTAAGCGCCAAGGTGTAAATGAGACACGCCCTTTTAAGGCACAGACTGGAGCTGTTTGTCAATTTAAAATAACGCTGTTCTTCGGAAACTCTTCTGGAGGGGAAACTGTACCATCGCAGATAACTAAACTACAAAGTAAAGACAAATGCGAGATCAACTTCCGTCGTCGGGAAGTACCTAAGGACGTAATCCATTAGGTTTCACCTGCGTGTGGGGCTGCCACGGCCGGAGGTGGATCGAAAAGTAAAGTAAAGGAAAAGATCCAGGATGGATGAGCTTCTCTCCGAAAAGAACATCTTCAAACAACTTTATAATAAACTGAGTACTAGGCTCAGAGTGGAATTATCGTGTTGCTTTGGCAATTACGGACCAAGTGATTATCTTTAATTAAGCCTTTTTAAGTGATCTTTCTTGAAAACCTGTGTGCAATGCATGCTGGGCTAGAAGAAAATACTTGTAAAACAAAACAAAATATAAGACAATCAAGGATAATATTGCTGTGCCGGAAAGGGGTCAGGATACTGGTAGGAACCGGCGTCCCCCGTGGCCACAACGGCCTATCCGTGCGGCTAAGGATCCACTGGGATAATCATCGTTTTTGATAGAGGAGAACTCAAATTCCAGATTCCTCAGAGCCACAAGGTCCTTGATATGCTCTAGTAGTATAACATATAGTAAATGCAGATAAGTGATGGTGAAGGCAGCGGTAGCCTGATTGCTCCGGATGAGGTAACTCGAATCCTGCACTCAAAACTCGTTAGCCAAGAAAAAACAAACATCATGGAAAATAGCATTTAGCACGGAGCATGCAGCATGGATAAAGCGTTTAAACAACAAGCATGGCTCATTCAATTAGTTTGTTTAACCATGAGGATAAGTGGACTTGGCCAAAGATAAAGTGCAAGGTGGGAGGAACCCATGATTGGAAAGATTGCTTCGATCTGACGCAGGAAGAAGATGATTGCCTTGCAATACCATCAAAGGTTTTTTTTTTTTTTGGAGTTTTGGAGAGTATTTGAATTTTTGTGGGTTTTTTTTTTATAATATTTGAATTTTTTTGGAGTTTGGAAATATTTGACGTTTTTATGGATTTTGAAAATATTTGGTTTTTATGGATTTTGGAAATTTCTGAATTTTTGTGGTTTTGGAAAATATTTGGATTTTTTGTTGGTTTTGGAAAATATCTGGATTTTTTTTTTTTGGAAAATATCTGGATTTTTTTGTGATTTTTGAAAGTATTTGATTTTTTTTGTTGATGATTTTTGAAATATTTGATTTTGTGTTGATTTCTTTGGATATTTGGATTTTTTGTTGATTTTTGAAATATTTGATTTTTTGTTGGGTTTCGAATTTTTTTTTTTTTTTGTGATTTTGGAGCATTGCCATGCCCTGGCGGCATTGAAATTATGAAGATTGACCGGCGAAGGGGTCCTTTGCTACCTCCCGTGTCATTAAAAGAACGCCCAGAGTAGGGTGTGCGTTTTAACGTGGCGCCCACGGGCTAATTGCACTTGGCTAACACTGCCACTACCAAAGGCACGCCTGAAGAGGCGACTAAGTCTTAAATAGGGAGAAGGGAAGAATATTGGGAGACAAGCTTGATATGTGTATTCGAGGAGTTGGGTTTGACTTCCTTCCTTGGCACAACCGTCAGAAGATTCTGTCTCATTAAGCACTTAGGCTTTTCTAATTATTTTGGAATCTTGAGTGATGACCACTTGATTGTAGGGACATGCGTACGCCCGGGTCCATTTGGATCTCCGCGGTGACTTTGCCGCTCTTTGCCATGCCCTATTGACTTGGTTTGTCTTTGACTTTTGCATGCACACGACCGGGTCCATTTGGATCTCCGCGGGGACTTTGCCCTCTTGACATGCATTTTTGACTTTGATCTTTTTATTGGTCATTTGATTTGCCCATTTGGAGGACGTTTCCTTATGACGGAGGGCCTTGGGTTGGTTGCCTTGCCCAGACTACCTCTACTACCCATACTTAGGCCGAAATAGGAGGAGAAATAGACTTTGTGCCATTCAGGCGTGGCTGTGACGGTGACGGTGTCTACCGGGAGCAATCGGCTTAGGGCGCCGTGAAGTGTGTGCAGGTGCCCATGCCCAGGGCAAATCTTAATGACTCGAGAGAGAGTGCGGGATTCCTGGCGTGGAGTTACCATAACGAAAAAATGCTGCGACAGTATGGCAATGCTAAACAAATATTCATCTTTCTAGGGATTTTCTTGACACTTGGTAGATAAAAATTTTCAAAGTAAGAACTTGGAGGATTAAAAGAAGATGAATGCCCATGCTCTGCACTGGTGCGGATGTGCCCTGCGTTGGGGGCGAGACTCGGGAGGTCTAAGGGAATTGACAAAATTTTTTATTGTAAATCAAAAGGACACGTGCGAGAAGGGCCGAAGGACCCGATTGAAAAATGGAGGTGACAATAAAACAGACGACGAATGCCCTACTGGGGGCGAGACTCGAGGGTCTATGAAGAATTTATATTTTTTATTCGAAATTAAAATGACGAGTGGGGACTAAAGCCCCGAAAACAGTGCGAGAAGGGTCGAAGGACCCGATTAAAAACACAGGGGTCAACACGGGAAAAAGAATTTGGAAACTCCGGAGGGTCCGGAGGGGTTTGGAGGAAGAGGAGGGCGCGATGCCCTGGGTAGGAAACAAAAAGGGCTCGATGCCCTGCTGAAGAAAAGGAATCCGGATGGCCCATATGAACAGAAAACAAATGGCCACGAGGGGTTGACTGGAAAGCATAAAAACGAGGGCCACGTGGGGCCGATAGAGAAAATAAAGATGCACAGCGTAGGGTGCTCAAGGATGTGCCGCGTGGGGCACAGACTGAACAAAATTGGGCGCGATGCCCAGAGTACGCTGAATCAAAAAACAAATGGAAATAAAAAGCCTCCCGTGGGGAGGGAACGCGGAGAACCCACTGGTCTGTACTAAGCAACATAAAAGAAGATTCAAAAAAAGAGGGTGGTGAAGGTCCCCTGGCCTGTTGCCGTGCCCAGCGATCAGATTTGAACTTGGGGGTCGGCGGGACCCTCAAGTACCTCCTCACATATCTTGCCCAGTGGGCAGATGGACGTGCTCTTCTCCTTTAAATTGAACGGCTCTCGAAAATTAAAGGAAAATTGTTGACTTCTGTTGAAGTTTCAATAAACAGTGATAACTCCCTTGCAATAAAATTCAGTGAAAAGGTTGGGAGTGACACCGGTAAAGTTAGAAGCAACAATAAGGGGACGGTGCCCAGCGATGATATGGAATGTGACAAAAGAGGGGGCATGCCCTTGTAGATGATTGATTGTGCCAATGGTTTGGCTTCGGAGTGCGTGTGCACAATCTGCATGGTTGTTGCCCTCGCTGGAGCGGAAAGGTTCAACAGTGGTAACTCCCTTAAAATATAGTCAAATGAAGGAGTGGGGAATCCCACAGGAAAAGTTGGAGGCAACAATAAAGAAGCGTTGGCTTCCATTGGAGTTTCAAGTGTGAGCGGTAACCCCGTTGAAATGATACTTGATGAAACGGACACCGCGTCGCTCAAACAGGCATAACGTTTCGCTCGGTTATTGGAATCGCTTATAAGACCCCAATTCAGAATAGGCACTAAGAGGCGCTCGACGCCCCCTTATTGCCTCAGGCCATAAGACGTCGTTTCGGGGTCGAAAATCCTTCGTTTCGCACTCTGAAATTGTGATTCTAGCCGACGATCACCCCTATTCCAAGGTTTTTTGGCAGTAGCGACTCTCTCGATTACGCGAATCGCTGGCGGAGTCCACACGCGAAGCCGCCCAGTCACATCGATCGGAAGTCGTGTTCAACTCGACGCGAGATCTCCTCCCCAGGTCGTGGATATGGGTGCCCGAACATCTCCGATATAGTCACCCCCTCCGGTTTATTCCCACCCCTTCAGCGAAAGAATTGGGCATAACATTCCACACGGGCATCGGAATCGCTTATGTGACCACAATTCGGAATCAGCACTCCGAGACGGTCGATAAGGCGTTGGTTTCGCGAAATTCCGTTTCGGGGCCAAAATCCCCCCCGGAGCGTGTGTACTAGTACAACGATGGCCGTACCCTCCGGTCGAACGCGGATATTTATTCACCCAGGGGTCGGAACCGGCCGCGAGGCCCCAATTCAGAATCGGCACTTCAACCCGGTCGGTAAATGGTCACATTCGGAGATTTCTGGTCCGGCGCCCAAATTCCTCTCCGGGAGCGCGGTCGCAGGCTGCCGATGCGATCGCATACGGACACCGCTTCGCTCAAACAGGCATAACGTTTCGCTCGGTTATCGGAATCGCTTATAAGACCCCAATTCGGAATAGGCACTAAGAGGTGCTCGACGCCCCCTTATTGCCTCAGGCCATAAGACGTCGTTTCGGGGTCAAAAATCCTTCGTTTCGCACTCCGAAATTATAATTCTGGCCGACGATCATCCCTATTCCAAGGTTTTTTGGCAGTAGCGACTCCCTCAATTATGCGAATCGCTGGTGGAGTCCAGACGCAGAGCCGCCCAGTCACATCCATCAGAAGTCGTGTTCAACTCGACGCGAGATCTCCTCCCCAGGTCATGGAAATGGGTGCCCGAACATCGCCGATATAGTCACCCCGTCCGGTTTATTCCCACCCCTTCAGCGAAAGAATTGGGAATAACTTTCCACACGGGCATCGGAATCATTTATGTGACCACAATTCGGAATCCGCACTCCGATACGGTCGACAAGGCGCTGGTTTCACGGAATTCCGTTCCGGAGCCAAAATTCCCCCAGGAGTGTGTGTACTAGTACACCGACGGCCGTACCCTCCGGTCAGACGCAGATATTTATTCACCCGGGGGTCGGAACTGGCCGCGAGACCCCAATTCAGAATCGGCACTTCGACCCGGTCGGTAAATGGTCGCATTCGGAGATTTCCGGTCCGGCGCCCAAATTCCTCTGCGGGTGCGCGGTCGCAGGCTGCCCATGCGATCGCATACGGACACCGCTTCGCTCAAACAGGCATAACTTTTTGCTCGGTTATCAGAATCGCTTATAAGACCCCAATTCGGAATAGGCACTAAGAGGCGCACGACGCCCCCTTATTGCCTTAGGGTATAAGACGTCGTTTCGGGGTCGAAAATCCTTCGTTTCGCACTCCGAAATTGCGATTCTAGCCGACGATCACCCCTATTCCAAGGTTTTTTGGCAGTAGCGACTCCCTCGATTGTGCAAATCGCTGGCGGAGCCCACACGCAGAGCCACCCAGTCACATCGATCGGAAGTCGTGTTCAACTCGACGCGAGATCTCCTCCCCAGGTCGTGGATATGGGTGCCCGAACATCGCCGATATAGTGACCCCCTCCGGTTTATTCCCATCTCTTTAGCGAAAGAATTGGGCATAACATTCCACACGGGCATCGGAATCGCTTATGTGACCACAATTCGGAATCGGCACTCCGATACGGTCGACAAGGTGCTGGTTTCGCGGAATTCCGTTCCGAGGCCAAAATCCCCCCCGTACCGTGTGTACTAGTACACCGACGGTCGTACCCTCCAGTTGGACGCGGATATTTATTCACCCAAGCGTCGAAATCGGCCGCGAGGCCCCAATTCAGAATCGTCACTTCGACCCGGTCGGTAAATGGTCGCATTCGGAGATTTTCGGTTCGGCGCCCAAATTCCTCTCTAGGAGTGCGGTTGCAGGCTGCCGATGCGATCGCATACGGACATCGCTTTGTTGGCCCTTTTGGTACGGCAGCAAGCTAACCTAGAGGGGGGGGGTGAATAGGTTTTTCTGAGATCTGAAATAGAAACTTAAACACAGAAATTAACACTTGAAGGTTTGGTTAGTTTGGTGTGATAAAGAGTAGCAGTGCGGAAGCAAATGAACAATCACACAAAGGACACAAGGAATTTATCCTGGTTCGGCCCTTCCCACATGGAAGTCCTACGTCCAGTCCCCAAGCAACCTCTTGGGATTTCACTAACCAAGGGTACAGTCCCCCTTAAGGACACTACAACACCCAGCACCCCAGCTGGCCTTCTTCTCTTTCCCGGGCAAGAAGGCAGCCCACTTCTCTTACAGGTAAAGAAGCCAACCTCCTGGTACAAACCCCAGTGCGGTTCTGCTAGACTTAAACCCCCAGCTAGGTTACACACTGTATACAGTCCTACAGCTGGACAGAAGTCTTTCTTAGAAAAGAAAGAACAAAGCTGAGAGTTGGAACAAATAAAAACCAACTAAAAGAACTCTCAGCAAAAGACTCTCTCCCCCAGATTACAAGATGCACAGAGAGAGAGAGAGAAGAGAGGAGAAGAAGCTTGAATGCTTCAGTGCTTCAGATGCTTGAACACTTCTTCTTGGGCTCAGGCTCTTTCTCTCTTTTTCTTTGAGTGTATTTGGAGTTCAGGTTCCTCACTGGTTGTACACTCATTCAAAAGATCTTCAGGAAAAGCTCATACTTCTTCTTCAGCCTTGCTTCACATTTTATATGAGCAATTTGAATAAATCCGTTGGAGTTCTAGCCGTTGCTCATCTTCTCTTTCTTCTGATAATTTGTGGTCTACGAAGTCTGCAAGCATAGAAAAAAGTGTTTAGATAAAAGAGTGTTTCTGTCAAAAAGGCTCATACATCTATGCTTCCTGTTGCCACCCAGAAGTAGTAAGTAATCTCTCTTTTGTTGGCAGGAGAGAAGAGATCTAGAAAGATAAGCAAAAAGATCTCCTGTCAGAAAGATAAAGGATTACGCAAATCAAGAATATTGACTTTTTCACTAGATGCCAAAAACATTTTAAAATATAAAGGAAATATATGTTTTTACAAACGAATTCACGTGAGAGCAAATCCTTATGAGAGTTACAAAGGAATCCTTATGAGAGTTACAAAGGAATCCTTATGAGAGTTACAAAGGAATCCATATGAGAGTTACAAAGGAATCCATGTGAGAGTTACAAAGGAATCCATGTGAGAGTTACAAAGGAATCCATGTGAGAGTTACAAAGGAATCCTTATGAGAGTTACAAAGGAATCCATGTGAGAGTTACAAAGGAATCCATGTGAGAGTTACAAAGGAATCCTTATGGAGTTACAAAGGAATCCATGTGAGAGTTACAAAGGAATCCTTATGAGAGTTACAAAGGAATCCATGTGAGAGTTACAAAGGAATCCTTATGAGAGTTACAAAGGAATCCATGTGAGAGTTACAAATGAATCCTTATGAGAGTTACAAAGGAATCCTTATGAGATCGATTCCTTTAGAGAGCGAATCCTTATGAGATCGATTCCTTTAGAGAGCGAATCCTTATGAGATCGATTCCTTTAGAGAGCGAATCCTTATGAGAGCGAATCCTTATGAGATTGATTCCTTTAGAGAGCGAATCCTTATGAGATAGATTCCTTTAGAGAGTGAATCCTTATGAGATCGATTCCTTTAGAGAGCGAATCCTTATGAGAGTACAAAGGAATCCTTATGAGTTACAAAGGAGTCTGTGTGAGTACAAAGGAATCCTTATGAGTTACAAAGGAGTCTGTGTGAGTACAAAGGAATCCTTATGAGTTACAAAGGAGTCTGTGTGAGTACAAAGGAATCCTTATGAGTTATAAAGGAGTCTGTGTGAGTACAAAGGAATCCTTATGAGTTACAAAGGAGTCTGTGTGAGTATAAAGGAATCCTTATGAGAGCAAATCGATGTGGCACTTTGAACTGAAATTGATATATATTGAATGGACATCGATTTATGTGTTTAGTGCAAATCATTACGGTAATAATGTCATAAAATTATATTTATTAGAAAATCATGATATTTAATTTATTATTAGAAAAATCATGGTAATAAATATATTTAATATTCAATTAATCATGCAAATTTATATTTATTAACAAAAACATGATATTAAATATTTTTAATAATAATTAATTAAACATAAATTTTATTATCACCAAAATAAAAGGGTAAAATATAGGAGTGGTTCAACACGCTTCACTCAAACAGGCATAACTTTTCGCTCGGTTATCAGAATCGCTTATAAGACCCCAATTCAGAATAGGCACTAAGAGGCGCTCGACGCCACCTTATTGCCTCAGGCCATAATACGTCATTTCGGGGTCGAAAATCCTTCGTTTCGCACTCCAAATTTGCGATTCTGGCCGACGATCACCCCTATTCCAAGGTTTTTTGGCAGTAGCGACTCCCTCGATTACGCGAATCGCTGGCGGAGCCCACACGCGGAGCCGCCCAGTCACATCCATCGGAAGTCGTGTTCAACTCGACGCAAGATCTCCTCCCCAGGTCATGGATATGGTTGCCCGAACATCGCCGATATAGTCACCCCCTCCGGTTTATTCCCACCCCTTCAGCGAAAGAATTTGGCATAACATTCCACACGGGCATCGGAATCGCTTATGTGACCACAATTCGGAATCGGCACTCCGAGACGGTCGACAAGGCGCTGGTTTCGCGGAATTCCATTCTGGGGCCAAAATTCCCCCCGGAGCGTGTGAACTAGTACACCGACGGCCGTACCCTCCGGTTGGACGTGGATATTTATTCACCCGGGGGTCGGAACTGGCCGCGAGGCCCGAATTCAGAATCGGCACTTCGACCCGGTCGGTAAATGGTCGCATTCGGAGATTTCCGTTCCGGCTCCCAAATTCCTCTCGGGAGTGCGGTCGCAGGCTGCCGATGCGATCACATACGGACACTGCTTCGCTCAAACAGGCATAACTTTTCGCTCGGTTATCGGAATCGCTTATAAGACCCCAATTCGGAATAGGCACTCAGAGGCGCTCGATGCCCCGTTATTGCCTCAAGCAATAAGACGTCGTTTCGGGGTCGAAAATCCTTCATTTCGCACTACGAAATTGCGATTCTAACCGACGATCACCCGTATTCCAAGGTTTTTTAGCAGTAGCGACTCCCTCGATTACGCGAATAGCTGGCGGAGCCCACACTCGGAGCCGCCCAGTCACATCGATTGGAAGTCGTGTTCAACTCGACGCGAGATCTCCACCCCAGGTCGTGGATATGGGTACCCGAACATCGTCGATATAGTCACCCCCTCCGGTTTATTCCCACCGCTTCAGCGAAAGAATTGGGCATAACTTTCCACACGGGCATCGGATTCGCTTATGTGACCACAATTCGGAATCGACACTCCGATACGGTCGACAAGGCGTTGGTTTCTCGGAATTCCGTTCCGGGGCCAAAATTCCCCCCGGAGCGTGTGTACTAGTACACCGACGGCCGTACCCTTCGGTCCGACGTGGATATTTATTCACCCGGGGGTCGGAACCGGCCGCGAGGCCCCAATTCAGAATCAGCACTTCGACCCGGTCGGTAAATGGTCGCATTCGGAGATTTCCGGTCCGCCGCCCAAATTCCTCTGCGGAGCGCGGTCGCAGGCTGCCGATGCGATCGCATACGGACACCGCTTCGCTCAAACAGGCAAAACTTTTCGCTCGGTTATCAGAATCGCTTATAAGACCCCAATTCGTATTAGGCACTAAGAGGCGCTCGACGACCCCTTATTTTCTCAGGCCATATGACGTCGTTTCGGGTCCAAAATCCTTCGTTTCGCATTCCGAAAATGCGATTCTAGCTGACGATCACCCCTATTCCAAGGTTTTTTGGCAGTAGCGACTCACTCGATTACGCGAATCGCTGGCGGAGCCCACATGCGGAGCCGCCCAGTCACATAGATCGGAAGTCGTGTTCAACTCGACGTGAGATCTCCTCCCCAGGTCGTGGATATGGGTGTCCGAACATCGCCGATATAGTCACCCCCTCGGGTTTATTCCCACCCCTTCAGCGAAAGAATTGGGCATAACTTTTCACACGGGCATCGAAATCGCTTATGTGACCATAATTCGGAATCGGCACTTCGATACGGTCGACAAGGCGCTGGTTTTGCGGAATTCCGTTCCGGGGCCAAAATCCCCCCCGGAGCGTGTGTACTAGTACACCGACGTCCGTACCCTCCGGTCCGACGTGGATATTTATTCACCCGGGGGTCGGAACCGGCCGCGAGGGCCCAATTCAGAATCGGCACTTCGACCCGATCGATAAATGGTCGCATTCGGAGATTTCCGGTCCGCTGCCCAAATTCCTCTGGGGGAGCGCGGTCGCAGGCTGCCGATGCGATCGCATACGGACACCGCTTCGCTCAAACAGGCATAACTTTTCGCTCGATTATCGGAATCGCTTATAAGAGCTTAATTCGGAATAGGCACTAAGAGGCGCTCGACGCCTCCTTGTTGCCTCAAGCCATAAGACGTCGTTTCGGGGTCGAAAATCCTTCGTTTCGCACTCCGAAATTGTTATTCTAGCCGACGATCACCCCTATTCCATGGTTTTTTGGCAGTAGCGACTCCCTCGATTACGCGAATAGCTGGCGGAGCCCACACGCGGAGCCGCCCAGTCACATCAATTGGAAGTCGTGTTCAACTCGACGTGAGATCTCCTCCCCAGGTCGTGGATATGGGTACCCGAACATCGCCAATATAGTCACCCCCTCCGATTTATTCCCACCCCTTCAGCGAAAGAATTGGGCATAACCTTCCACACGGGCATCGGAAACGCTTATGTGACCACAATTCGGAATCGGCACTCCGATACGGTCGACAAGGCACTGGTTTCACGGAATTCCATTTCGGGGCCAAAATTCCCCCCGGAGCGTGTGTACTATTACACCGACGGACGTATCCTCCGGTCGGACGCGGATATTTATTCACCCGGGGGTCGGAACCGGCCGCAATGCCCCAATTCAGAATTGGCACTTCGACCCGGTCGTTAAATGGTCGCATTCGGAGATTTTCGGTCCGGCGCCCAAATTCCTCTGCGGGAGCGCGGTCGCAGGCTGCCGATGCGATCGAATACGGACACCGCTTCGCTCAAACAGGCATAAGTTTTCGCTCGGTTATCGGAATCGCTTATAAGACCCCAATACGGAATAGGCACTAAGAGGCTCTCGACGACCCTTTATTGTCTCAGGCCATAAAACGTCGTTTCCGGGTCGAAATCCTTCGTTTCGCACTCCGAAATTGCGATTCTAGCCGATGATCACCCATATTCCAAGGTTTTTTGGCAGTAGCGACTCCCTCGATTACGCGAATAGCTGGCGGAGTCCACACGCGGAGCCGCCCAGTCACATCGATCGGAAGTCGTGTTTAACTCAACGCGAGATCTCCTCGCCAGGTCGTGGATATGGGTACCCGAACATCGCCGATATAGTCACCCCCTCCGGTTTATTCCCACCCCTTCTGCGAAAGAATTGGGCATAACTTTCCACACGGGCATCGGATTCGCTTATGTGACCACAATTCGGAATCGGCACTCCGATACGGTCGACAAGGCGCTGGTTTCACGGAATTCCGTTCCGGGGCCAAAATTTCCGCTGTAGCGTGTGTACTAGTACACCGACGGCCGTACCCTCCAGTCCGACGTGGATATTTATTCACCAGGAGGTCGGAACCGGCCGCGAGGCCCCAATTCAGAATCGGCATTTCAACCCGGTCGGTAAAAGGTCGCATTCGGAGATTTCCGGTCCGTCGCGCCAAATTCCTCTGCGGGAGCGCGGTCGCAGACTGCCGATGCGATCGCATACGGACACCGCTTCGCTCAAATAGGCATAACTTTTCGCTCGGTTATCAGAATCGCGTATAAGACCCCAATTCGGAATAGGCACTAAGAGGCGCTCGACGCCCCCCTATTGCCTCAGGCCATAAGACATCGTTTCGGGGTCGAAAATCCTTCGTTTCGCACTCCGAAATTGCGATTCTAGCCGACGATCACCCCTATTCCAAGGTTTTTTGGCAGTAGCGACTCCCTCGATTACGCGAATAGCTGGCGGAGCCCACACGCGGAGCCGCCCAGTCACATCGATCGGAAGTCGTGTTCAACTCGACGCGAGATCTCCTCCCCAGGTCGTGGATATGGGTACTCGAACATCGCCGATATAGTCACCCCCTTCGGTTTATTCCCACCCCTTCAGCGAAGGAATTGGGCAAAACATTCCACACGGGCATCGGAATCGCTTATGTGACCACAATTCGGAATCGGCACTCCGATACGGTCGACAAGGCGCTGGTTTCGCGGAATTCCATTTCGGGGCCAAAATTCCCCCGTAGCGTGTGTACTAGTACACCGACGGACGTACCCTCCGGTCGGACGCGGATATCTTTTCACCCGGGGGTCGGAAACGGCCGCGAGGGCCCAATTCAGAATCGACACTTCGACCGGTCGATAAATGGTCGCATTCGGAGATTTCCGGTCCGCCGCCCAAATTCCTCTGGGGGAGCGCGGTCGCAGGCTGCCGATGCGATCGCATACGGACACCGCTTCGCTCAAACAGGCATAACTTTTCGCTCGATTATCGGAATCGCTTATAAGAGCTTAATTCGGAATAGGCACTAAGAGGCGCTCGACGCCCCCTTGTTGCCTCAAGCCATAAGACGTCGTTTCGGGGTCGAAAATCCTTCGTTTCGCACTCCGAAATTGTTATTCTAGCCGACGATCACCCCTATTCCATGGTTTTTTGGCAGTAGCGACTCCCTCGATTATGCGAATAGCTGGCGGAGCCCACACGCGGAGCCGCCCAGTCACATCAATTGGAAGTCGTGTTCAACTCGACGTGAGATCTCCTCCCCAGGTCGTGGATATGGGTACCCGAACATCGCCAATATAGTCACCCCCTCCGATTTATTCCCACCCCTTCAGCGAAAGAATTGGGCAAAACATTCCACACGGGGATCGGAATCGCTTATGTGACCACAATTCGGAATCGGCACTCCGATACGGTCGACAAGGCGCTGGTTTCGCGGAATTCCATTTCGGGGCCAAATTCCCCCCGGAGCTTGTGTACTATTACACCGACGGACGTACCCTCCGGTCGGACGCGGATATTTATTCACCAGGGGGTCGGAACTGGCCGCAATGCCCCAAGTCAGAATCGGCACTTCGACCCGGTCGTTAAATGGTCGCATTCGGAGATTTTCGGTCCGGCGCCCAAATTCCTCTGCGGGAGAGCGGTCGCAGGCTGCCGATGCGATCGAATACGGACACCGCTTCGCTCAAAGAGGCATAAGTTTTCGCTCGGTTATCGGAATCGCTTATAAGACCCCAATTCGGAATAGGCACTAAGAGGCGCTCGACAACCCTTAATTGTCTAAGGCCATAAAACGTCGTTTCGGGGTCGAAAATCCTTCGTTTCGCACTCCGAAATTGCGATTCTAGCCGACGATCACCCATATTCCAAGGTTTTTTGGCAGTAGCGACTCCCTCGATTACGCGAATAGCTGGCGGAGTCCACACGCGGAGCCGCCCAGTCACATCGATCGGAAGTCATTTTAACTCGACGCGAGATCTCCTCGCCAGGTCGTGGATATGGGTACCCGAACATCGCCGATATAGTCACCCCTCCGGTTTATTCCCACCCCTTCTGCGAAAGAATTGGGCATAACTTTCACACGGGCATCGGATTCGCTTATGTGACCACAATTCGGAATCGGCACTCCGATACGGTCGACAAGGCGCTGGTTTCACGGAATTCCGTTCCAGGGCCAAAATTTCTGCTGTAGCGTGTGTACTAGTATACCGACGACCGTACCCTCCGGTCCGACGTGGATATTTATTCACCAGGAGGTCGGAACCGGCCGCGAGGCCCCAATTCAGAATCGGCACTTCGACCCGGTCGGTAAAAGGTCGCATTCGGAGATTTCCGGTCCGTCGCCCAAATTCCTCTGCGGAGCGCGGTCGCAGGCTGCCGATGCGATCGCATACGGACACCGCTTCGCTCAAATAGGCATAACTTTTCGCTCGGTTATTAGAATCGCTTATAAGACCCATATTCGGAATAGGCACTAAGAGGCGCTCGACGCCCCCCTATTGCCTCAGGCCATAAGACATCGTTTCGGGGTCGAAAATCCTTCGTTTCGCACTCTGAAATTGCGATTCTAGCCGACGATCACCCACATTCCAAGGTTTTTTGGCAGTAGCGACTCCCTCGATTACGCGAATAGCTGGCGGAGCCCACACGCGGAGCCGCCCAGTCACATCGATCGGAAGTCGTGTTCAACTCGACGCGAGATCTCCTCCCCAGGTCGTGGATATGGGTACTCGAACATCGCCGATATAGTCACCCCCTCCGGTTTATTCCCACCCCTTCAGCGAAAGAATTTGGCATAACTTTCCACACGGGCATCGGAATTGCTTATGTGACCACAATTCGGAATCAGCACTCCGATACGGTCGACAAGGCGCTGGTTTCGCGGAATTCCATTTCGGGGCCAAAATTCCCCCTGTAGCGTGTGTACTAGTACACCGACGGACGTACCCTCCGGTCGGACGTGGATATCTTTTCACCCGGGGGTCGGAACCGGCCGCGAGGCCCCAATTCAGAATCGGCACTTCGACCCGGTCGGTAAATGGTCGCATTCGGAGATTTCTGGTCCGGTGCCCAAATTCCTCTGCGGGAGCGAGGTCGCAGGATGCCGATGCGATCGCATACGGACACCGCTTCGCTCAAACAGGCATAACGTTTCGCTCGGTTATCGGAATCGCTTATAAGACCCCAATTCGGAATAGGCACTAAGAGGTGCTCGACGACCCCTTTTTGCCTCAGGCCAAAAGACGTCGTTTCGGGGTCGAAAATCCTTCGTTTCGCACTCTGAAATTGCGATTCTAGCCGATGATCACCCATATTCCAAGGTTTTTGGGCAGTAGCGACTCCCTCGATTACGCGAATAGCTGGCGGAGCCCACACACGGAGCCGCCCAGTCACATCGATCGGAAGTCGTGTTCAACTCGATGCGAGATCTCCTCCCCAGGTCGTGGATATGGGTACTCGAACATCGCCGATATAGTCACCCCCTGCGGTTTATTCCCACCCCTTCAGCGAAAGAATTGGGCATAACTTTCCACACGGGCATCGGAATCGCTTAAGTGACCACAATTCGGAATCGGCACTCCGATACGGTCGACAAGGCGTTGGTTTTGCGGAATTCCATTTCGGGGCTAAAATTCCCCCCGGAGCTTGTACTAGTACACCGACGGACGTACCCTCCGGTCGGACGCGGATATTTATTCACCCGAAGGTCGGAACCGCCGCAAGGCCCCAATTCAGAATCGGCACTTCGACCCGGTCGGTAAATGGTCGCATTCGGAGATTTCCGTTCCGGCGCCCAAATTCCTCTGCGGGAGCGCGGTCGCAGGCTGCCGATGCGATCGCATACGGACACCGCTTTGCTCAAACAGGCATAACTTTTCGCTCGGTTATCGGAATCGCTTATAAGATCCCAATTCAGAATAGGTACTCAGAGGCGCTCGACGCCCCTTTATTGCCTCAAGCCATAAGACGTCGTTTCGGGGACGAAAATCCTTCATTTCGCACTCCGAAATTGCGATTCTAACCGACGATCACCCATATTCCAATGTTTTTTAGCAGTAGCGAATCCCTCGATTACGCGAATAGCTGGCGGAGCGCACACGTGGAGCCGCCCAGTCACATAGATCAGAAGTCGTGTTCAACTCGACGCGAGATCTCCTCCCCAGGTCGTGGATATGGGTACCCGAAGATCGCCGATATAGTCATCCCCTCCGGTTTATTCCCACCCCTTCAGCGAAAGAATTGGGCATAACTTTTCACACGGGCATCGGATTCGCTTATGTGACCACAATTTGGAATCGGGACTCCGATATGGTCGACAAGGCGCTGGTTTCGCGGAATTCCGTTTCGGGGCCAAAATTTCCCCCGGATCGTGTGTACTAGTACACCGACGGACGTACCCTCCGGTCAGACGGGATATTTATTCTCCCGGGGGTCGGAACCGGCCGCGAGGCCCCAATTCAGAATCGGCACTTCGACCCGGTCGGTAAATGGTCGCATTTGGAGATTTCCGGTCCCGCGCCCAAATTCCTCTGCGGGAGCGCGGTCGCAGGCTGCCGATGCGATCGCATACGGACACCGCTTCGCTCAAACAGGCATAACTTTTCGCTCGGTTATCGGAATCGCTTATAAGACCCCAATTCGGAATAGGCACTAAGAGGCGCTCGACTTCCCCTTTTTGACTCAGGCCATAAGACGTCGTTTCGGGTCGAAAATCCTTCGTTTCGCACTCTGAAATTGCGATTCTAGCCGACGATCACCCATATTCCAAGGTTTTTTGGCAGTTGCGACTCCCTAGATTACGCGAATCGCTGGCGGAGCCCACACGCGGAGCCGCCCAGTCACATCGATCGAAGTCCTGATCAACTCGACGTGAGATCTCCACCCCAGGTCGTGGATATGGGTGCCCGAACATCGCTGATATAGTCACCCCCTCCGGTTTATTCCCACCCCTTCAGCGAAAGAATTTGGCATAACTTTCCACACGGGCATCGGAATCGCTTATGTGACCACAATTCGGAATCGGCACTCCGAGACGGTCGACAAGGCGCTGGTTTTGCAGAAATCCGTTTCGGGGCCAAAAGTCCCCCCGGAGCGTGTGTACTAGTACACCGACGGCCGTACCCTCCGGTCGGACGCGGATATTTATTCACCCAGCGGTCAGAACCGGCCGCGAGGCCCCAATTCAGAATCGGCACTTCGACCTGGTCGGTAAATGGTCGCATTCGGAGATTTCCGGTCGGGCGCCCAAATTCCTCTCCGGGAGCGCGGTCGCAGGCCGCCGATGGGATCGCATACGGACATCGCTTCGCTCAAATAGGCAAACTTTTCCCTTGATTATCGGAATCGCTTATAAGACCCCAATTCGGAATCGGCACTCAGAGTCGCTCGACGCCCCCTTTTTGCCTCAGGTCATAAGACGTCGTTTCGGGGTCAAAATCCTACGTTTCGCACTCTGAAATTGTGATTCTAGCCGACGATCACCCCTGTTCCAAGGTTTTTTGGCAGTAGCGACTCCCTCGATTACACGAATTGCTGGCGGAGCCCACACGCGGAGCCACCCAGTCACATCGATCGGAAGTCGTGTTCAACTCGACGCGAGATCTCCTCCCCAGGTCGTGGATATGGGTGCCCGAACATCGCGATATAGTCACCCCCTCGGGTTTATTCCCACCCTTCAGCGAAGGAATTGGGCATAACTTTCCATACGGGCATCGGAATCGCTTATGTGACCACAAATCGGAATCGGCACTCCGATACAGTTGACAAGGCACTGGTTTCGCGGAATTCCGTTCCGGGGCGATAATTCCCCCGGGAGCGTGTGTACTAGTACACCGACGGCCGTACCCTCCGGTCGGACGCGGATATTTATTCACCCGGAGGTCGGAACCGGCTGCGAGGCCCTATTCAGAATAGGCACTTCAACCCGGTCGGTAAATGGTCGCATTCGGAGATTTCCGGTCCGGTGCCCAAATTCCTCTTCGGGAGCGCGGTCGCAGGCTGCCGATGCGATCGCATACGGACACCGCTTCGCTCAAACAGGCATAACTTTTCGCTCGGTTATCGGAATCGCTTATAAAACCCCAATTCGGAATAGGCACTAAGAGGCGCTCGACAGCCCATTATAGCCTCAGGCCATAAGACGTCGTTTCAGGGTCGAAAATCATTCGTTTCGCACTTCGAAATTGCGATTCTAGCCGACGATCACCTATATTCCAAGGTTTTTTGGCAGTACCGACTCCCTCGATTACGCGAATAGCATGCGGAGCCCACACGCGGAGCCGCCCAGTCACATCGATTGGAAGTCGTGTTCAATTCGACGTGAGATCTCCTACCCAGGTCGTGCATATGCGTATCCGAACATCGCCGATATAGTCACCCTTTCTGGTTTATAACCACCCTAGAGCGAAAGAATTGGGCATAACTTTCCACACGGGCATCGGAATCGCTTATGTAACCACAATTCGGAATCAGCACTCCGATACGGTCGACAAGGCGCTAGTTTCGCGGAATTCCGTTCCGGGGCCAAAATTCCCCCAGGAGTGTGTGTACTAGTACACCGACGGCCGTACCCTCCGGTCAGACGCGGATATTTATTCACCCGGGGGTCCGAACCGGCCGCGAGGGCCCAATTCAGAATCAGCACTTCGACCCGGTCGGTAAATGGTCGCATTCGGAGATTTCTGGTCTGGCGCCCAATTTCCTCTGCGGGAGCGCGGTCGCAGGCTGTCGATGCGATCGCATACGGACACCGCTTCGCTCAAACAGGTATAACTTTTCGCTCGGTTATCGGAATCGCTTATAAGACCCCAATTGGAATAGGCACTAAGAGGCGCTCGACGAACCCTTATTGTCTCAAGCCATAAGACGTCGTTTCGGGGTCGAAAATCCTTCGTTTCGCACTCCGAAATTGTGATTCTAGCCGACGATCACCCCTATTCTAAGGTTTTTTGGCAGTAGCGACTCCCTCGATTACGCGAATAGCTGGCGGAGCCCACACGCGGAGCCGCCCAGTCACATCGATCGGAAGTCGTGTTCAACTCGACGTGAGATCTCCTCCCGAGGTCGTGGATATGGGTACCCGAACATCGCCGATATAGTCACCCCCTCCGGTTTATTCCCACCCCTTCAGCGAAAGAATTTGGCATAACTTTCCACACGGGCATCGGAATCGCTTATGTGACCACAATTCAGAATCGGCACTCCGGTACGGTGGACAAGGCGCTGGTTTCGCGGAATTCCATTTTGGGGCCTAAATTCCCCCCGGAGCGTGTGTACTAGTACACCGACGGACGTACCCTCCGGTCGGACGCGGATATTTATTCACCCGGGGGTCGGAACTGGCCACGAGGCCCCAATTCAGAATTGGCACTTCGACCCGGTCGGTAAATGGTCTCATTCGAAGATTTCCGGTCCGCGCCCAAATTCCTCTGCGGGAGCGCGGTCGCAGGCTGCCGATGCGATCGCATACGGACACCGCTTCGCTCAAACAGGCATAACTTTTCGCTCGGTTATCGGAATCGCTTATAAGACCCTAATTCGGAATAGGCACTAAGAGGTGCTCGACGACCCATTATTGCCTCAGGCCATAAGACGTCGTTTCGGGGTCGAAAATCATTCGTTTCGCACCCCCAAAATGGGGTTCTAGCCGACGATCACCTATATTCCAAGGTTTTTTGGCAGTACCGACTCCCTCGATTACGCGAATAACTGGCGGAGCCCACACGCGGAGCCGCCCAGTCACATCGATCGGAAGTCGTGTTCAATTCGACGTGAGATCTCCTCCCCAGGTCGTGGATATGGGTGCCCGAACATCGCCGATATAGTCACCCCCTCCAGTTTATTTCCACCCCTTCAGCGAAAGAATTGGGCATAACTTTCCACTAGGGCTGTAAACGGGTCGGTTTCGGAACCGGAAACACAGATTCCGATACCGATTCCGATAACCGAAATATGGTTCCGATTCCGATTCCGATTCCGATAAGATAGTTAATTCCGATTCCGTTCCGATTCCGATAACATTACCGAAACCGAAATTCCGATAAAGTAAGATGTTTACCATAATTTTACCTTGAGTTTATGGTAATTTATCGGAATAACCGATACCGATACCGATTCCGATTATTTTTTCGATTCCGATTTCCGATTCCGATTATTATCTTATCGGAATATCCGATACCGATTCCGATAAGCTATCGGTATCATTTACCGATTCCGAAACCGATAATTTTTATCGGTATCGGGTCGGAATATCGGATTATCGGGTTCCGTTTACACCCCTACTTTCCACACAGGTATCGGAATCGCTTATGCGACCACAATTCGGAATCGTCACTCCGATACGGTCGATAAGGCGGTGGTTTCAAGGAATTCCGTTTGGGAGCCAAAATTCCCCCCGGAGCGTATGTACTAGTACACCGACGGTCGTACCCTCCGGTCCGACGTGGATATTTATTCAACCGGGGGTCGGAACCGGCCGCGAGGCCCCAATTTAGAATCGGCACTTCGACCCGGTAGGTAAATGTTCGCATTCGGAGATTTCCGGTCCAGCCCCAAATTCCTCTGCGGGAGCGCGGTCGCAGGCTGCCGATGCGATCGCATACCGACACCGCTTCGCTCAAACAGGCATAACTTTTCGCTCGGTTATCGGAATCGCTTATAAGACCCAATTCGGAATAGGCACTAAGAGGCGCTCGACGCCCACTTATTGCCTTAGGCCATAAGACCTCGTTTCGGGGTCGAACATCCTTCGTTTCGCACTCCGAAATTGCGATTCTAGCCGACGATCACCCTATTCTAAGGTTTTTTGGCACTAGCGACTCCCTCGATTATGCGAATAGCTGGTGGAACCCACACGCGGAGCCGCCCAGTCACATCGATCGGAAGTCGTGTTCAACTCGATGCGAGATCTCCTCCCAGGTCCTGGATATGGGTACCCAAACATCGCCGATATAGTCACCCCCCGGTTTATTCCCACCTCTTCAGTGAAAGAATTGGGCATAACTTTCCACACGGGCATGGAAATCGCTTATGTGACCACAATTCGGAATCGGCACTCCGATACGGTCGACAAGGCGCTGGTTTCGCGGAATTCCGTTCTGGGGCCAAAATTCCCCCCGTAGCGTGTGTACTAGTACACCGACGGTCGTACCCTCCGGTCCGACGTGGATATTTATTCACACGGGGGTAGGAACCAGCCGTGAGGCCCCAATTCAGAATTGGCACTTCGACCCGGTCGGTAAATGGTCGCATTCGGAGATTTCCGGTCTGGCGCCCAAATTCCTCTCCGGGAGCGCGGTCCCAGGATGCCGATGCGATCGCAAATGGACACCGCTTCGCTCAAACAGGCATAACTTTTCGCTCGGTTATCGGAATCGCTTATAAGACCCCAATTCGGAATCGGTACTCAGAGGCGTTCAACGACCCCTAATTGCCTCATGCCATAAGACGTCGTTCGGGGTCGAAAATCCATCGTTTCGCACTCCGAAATTGCGATTCTATCCGACGATCACCCTATTCCAAGGTTTTTGGCAGTAGCGACTCCCTCGATTACGCAATTGCTGGCGGAGTCCACACGCGGAGCCGCCCAGCCACATCGATCGGAGGTCGTGTTCAACTCGACGTGAGATCTCCTCCCCAGGTCGTGGATATGGGTGCCCGAACATCGCTGATATAGTCACCCCCTCAAGTTTATTCCCACCGCTTCAGCGAAAGAATGGGCATAACTTTCCACACCGGCATCGGAATCGCTTATGTGACCAAAATTCGGAATCGGCACTCCGATACGGTCGACAAGGCGCTGGTTTCGCGAAATTCGTTCCGGTGCCAAAATTCCCCCGCAGCGTTTGTACTAGTACACCGACGGCCGTACCCAGCAGTCGGACGCGGATATTTATTCACCCGGGGGTCGGAACCGGCGCGAAGCCCCAATTCAGAATAGACACTCGACCTGGTCGGTAAATGGTCGCATTCGGAGATTTCCAGTCCGGCGCCGAAATTCCTCTCCGGGAGCGCGGTTCCAGGCTGTCGATGCGATCGCATACGGACACCGCTTCGCTCAAACAGGCATAACTTTTCGATCGGTTATCGTAATCGCTTATAAGACCCAAATTCGGAATCAGCACTCAGAGGCGCTCGACGCCCCGTATTGCGTTAGGGCATAAGACGTCGTTTCGGGGTCGAAAATCCTTCGTTTCGCACTCCGAAATCGCGATTCTAGCCGACGATCACCCCTATTCCAAGGTTTTTTGGCAGAAGCGACTCCCTCGATTACGCGAATCGCTGGCGGAGCCCACACGCAGAGCCGCCCAGTCACATCGATCGGAAGTCGTGTTCAACTCGACGCGAGATCTCCTCCCAGATCGTGGATATGGGTACCCGAACATCGCCGATATAGTCACCCCCTCCGGTTTATTCCCACCTTCAGCGAAAGAATTGGGCATAACTTTCCACACGGAATCGAAATCGCTTATGTGACCACAATTCGGAATCGGCAGTCCGATACGGTCGACAAGGCGCTGGTTTTGCGGAAGTCCGTTCGGGGCCAAAATTCCCCCCGGAGCGTGTGTACTAGTACAACGACGGCCGTACCCTCCGGTCCGACGTGGATATTTATTCACCGGGGGTCGGAACGGCCGCGAGGCCCCAATTCAGAATTGGCACTTCGACCCAGTCGGTAAATTGTCGCATTAGGAGATTTCCGGTCCGATGCCCAAATTCCTCTCCGGAAGCGCGGTCCCAGGCTGCCGATGCGATCGCATACGGACCCCGCTTCGCTCAACAGGCATAACTTTTCGCTCGGTTATCGGAATCGCTTATAAGACCCCAATTCAGAATCGGCACTTAGAGGCGCTCGACGCCCCGTATTGCGTTAGGGCATAAGACGTCGTTTTGGGGTCGAAAATCCTTCGTTTCGCACTCCGAAATTGTGATTCTAGCCGACGATCACCCGTATTCCAAGGTTTTTGGCAGTAGCGACTCCCTCGATTACGCGAATCGCTGGCGTAGCCCACACGCGGAGCCGCCCAGTCACATCGATCGGATGTCTGTTCAACTCGACGTGAGATCTCCTCCCAGGTCGTGGATATGGGTGCCCAACATCGCCGATATAGTCACCCCCTCGGTTTATTCCCACCCTTCAGCGAAAGAATTGGGCATAACTTTCCACACGGGCATCAGAATCGCTTATGTACCACAATTGTGGAATCGGCACTCCGAGACGGTCGACAAGGCGTGGTTTCGCGGAATTCCGTTCAGGGCCAAAATTCCCCCTCGGAGCGTGTGTACTAGTACACGACGGCCGTACCCTCCGGTCGGACGTGGATATTAGTCACCCGGGGGTCGGAACGGCAGCGAGGCCCCAATTCAGAATCTGTACTTCGACCTGGTCGGTAAATAGTCGCATTCGGAGATTTCCGGTCCGGCGCCCAAATTCCTCTCCGGGAGCGCGGTCGCAGGCTGCCGATGCGATCGCATACGGACCCCGCTTCGCTCAAACAGGCATAACTTTTCGCTCGGTTATCGGAATCACTTATAAGACCCAATTCAGAATCGGCACTAGAGGTGCTCGACACCCCTTATTGTCTAAGGCATAAGACGTCGTTTCGGGGTCGACAATCATTCGTTTCGCACTTCGAAATTGCGATTCTAGCCGACGATCACCCATATTCAAAGGTTTTTTGTCAGTAGCGACTCCCTCGATTACGCGAATCGCTGGCGGAGCCCACACGCGGAGTCGCCCAATCACATCGATCAGAAGTCGTGTTCAACTCGACGCGAGATCTCCTCCCCAGGTCGTGGATATGGGTGCCCGAACATCGCCGATATAGTCACCCCCCCGGTTTATTCCCACCCCTTCAGCGAAAGAATTAGGCATAACTTTCCCACGGACATCGGAATCGCTTATGTGACCACAATTCGGAATCAGCACTCCGATACGGTCGACAAGGCGCTAGTTTCGCGGAATTCCATTCCGGGGCCAAATTCTCCCAGGAGTTGTGTACTAGTACACCGACGGCCGTACCCTCCGGTCGGACGACGGATATTTATTCCCCCCGGGGTCGGAACCGTCCGCGAGGCCCAATCAGAATCGACACTTCGACCCGGTCGGTAAATGGTCGCATTCGGAGATTTGGTCGGCGCCCAAATTCCTCTCCAGGAGCACGGTCCGAGGCTGCCGATGCGATCGTATACGGACACCGCTTCGCTCAAACAGGCATAACTTTTCGCTCGGTTATCGGAATCGCTTAGAAGACCCCAATTCGGAATCGGCACTCAGAGGCGCTCAACGACCCCTATTGCCTTAGGGCATAAGACGTCGTTTAGGGGTTGAAAATCCTTCGTTTCGCACTCCGAAATTGTTATTCTAGCCGATGTTCACTCCTATTCCAAGGTTTTTTGGCAGTAGCGACTCCCTCGATTACGCGAATCGCTGGCGGAGCCCACACGCGGAGCCGCCCAGTCACATCGATCGGAAGTCGTGTTCAACTCGACGTGAGATCTCCTCCCAGGTCGTGGATATCGGTGCCCGAACATCGCCGATATAGTCACCCCCTCCGGTTTATTCCCACCCATTCAGCGAAAGAATTGCCCATAACTTTCCACACGGGCATCAGATCGCTTGTGTGACCACAATCAGAATCGGCACTCCGAAAGGTCGACAAGGCGCTGGTTTCGCGGAATTCCGTTCCGGGGCCAAAATTCCCCTCAGAGCGTGTGTTAGTACACCGACGGCCGTTACCCTCGCTCGGACGCGGATATTTATTCACCCGGGGGTCGGAATCGGTAGCGGGCCCCAATTCAGAATCGGCACTTCGACCTGGTCGGTAAATGGTCGCATTCGGAGATTTCCGGTCCGGCGCCCAAATTCCTCTCCGGGAGCGCGGTCGCAGGCTGCCATTGCGATCGCATAGGGACACCGCTTTGCTTAAACATGCATAACTTTTCGCTCGGTTATCGTAATCGCTTATAAGACCCCAATTCAGAATCAGCACTCAAAGGTGCTCGACGCTCCCTTAGTGCCTCAGGCCATAAGATGTCGTTTCGGGGTCGAAAATCCTTCGTTTCGCACTCCAAAAATGCGATTCTAGCCGTCGATCACCCCTATTCCAAGGTTTTTTGGCAGTAGTGACTCCCTCGATTACGCGAATCGCTGGCGGAGCCCACACACGGAGCCGCCCAGTCACATCGATCGAAAGTCGTGTTCAAATCGACGTGAGATTCCTCCCAGGCGTGGATATGGGTGCCCGAACATCGCCGATATAGTCACCCCCTCGGTTTATTCCCACCTTTCAGCGAAAGAATTGGGCATAACTTCCACACGGGCATCAGATCGCTTATGTGACCACAATTCGGAATCGGCACTCCGATACGGTCGACAAGGCGCTGGTTTCGCGGAATTCCGTTCCGGGGCGAAAATTCCCCCAGAGCGTGTGTACTAGTACACCGCGGCCGTACCCACGGTCAGACGCGGATATTTATTCACCCGGGGTCAGAAACGGCCGCGAGGCCCCAATTCAGAATCGGCACTTCGACCTGGTCGGTAAATGGTCACATTCGGAGATTTCCGGTCCATCGCCCAAATTCCTCTCGGGAGCGCGGTCGCAGGCTGCCGATGCGATCGCATACGGACATCGCTTCGCTCAACAGGCATAACTTTTCGCTCGGTTATTGGAATCGCTTATAAGACCTCAATTCGGAATCGCCACTCAGAGGCGCTCGACGCACGCCCCTTATTGTCTTAAGGCATAAGACGTCATTTCGGGGTCGAAAATCCTTCGTTTCGCACTTCGAAATTGCGATTCTAGCCGACGATCACCCCTATTCAAAGGTTTTTTGTCAGTAGCGACTCCCTCGATTACGCGAATAGCTAGCGAAGCCCACAAGCGGAGCCGCCCAGTCACATCGATCCGATGTCGTGTTCAACTCGACGCGAGATCTCCTCCCCAGGTCGGGATATGGTACATGAAAATCGCTGATATAGTCACCCCCTCGATTATCCTACCATTTCAGCGAAAGAATTGGGCATAACTTCCAAACGGGCATCGGAATCGCTTCTGTGACCACAATTCGGAATCGACACTCCGATACGGTCGACAAGACGTTGGTTTCGCGGAATTCCGTTCCGGGCCAAAATTCCCCCCGGAGCGTGTGTACTAGTACACCGACGGCCGTACCCTCCGGTCCGACGTGGATATTTATTCACCGGGGGTCGGAACCGGCCGCGAGGCCCCAATCAGAATCGGCACTTCGACCGGTCGGGAAATGGTCGCATTCGGAGATTTTCCGGTCCGGCCCCCAAATTCCTCTGCGGAGCGTAGTGCAGACTGCCGATGCTATCGCATACGGACACCGTTTCGCTCAAACAGGCATAACTTTTCACTCGGTTATCGGAATCGCTTATAAGACCCAATTCGGAATACGAACAAAGAGGCGCTCGACACCCCCTTATTGCCTCAGGCCATAAGACGTCGTTTCGGTGTTGAAAATTCTTCATTTCTCACTCCGAAATTGCGATTCTAGCGACGATCACCCCTATTCTAAGGTTTTTTGGCAGTAGTAGGACTCCCTCGATTACGCGAATAGCTGGCGGAGCCCACACGCGGAGCCGCCCAGTCACATCGATCGGAGGTCGTGTTTGATGAACAGTCCATCCACATGTACTTTTAAATTAATTACATGCCTATTTTGTGATAAACAAAACACTGTCAAAAGTTTTTCTAACTATGTTTTATTAGCCTTAAGCACATGAAATACCCAAAGAAAGTCAAGCACTTGTGGTAAGTACTTACATACTTTATTTTCAGAAGAGCTATAACGAAGAGCTATAACGATTTCCTCACAAGCTGTAATGATTTACTTAAAAGGTTGAATAACCTTGCTGTATCAAATAGTCGATATTATAACGACTCTGTAAGTTATCGTACGACTTCTTCTTCAGAAGTTATAACGACTTGCTCATTATAACGACTCTGTAGGTTATCGTAACGACTTCTTCAGAAGTTATAACGACTTGCTCATTATAACGACTCTGTAAGTTATCGTAATGACTTCTTCAGAAGTTATAATGACTTGCTCATTATAACGACTCTGTAAGTTATCGTAACGACTTCTTCAGAAGTTATAACGACTTGCTCATTATAACGACTCTGTAAGTTATCGTAACGACTTCTTCAGAAATTATAACGACTTGCTCATTATAACGACTCTGTGAGTTATCGTAACGACTTCTTCAGAAGTTATAACGACTTGCTCGTCATAACGATTCTGTAAGTCATCGTAACGATTTCTTTAGAAAGTTATAACGACTTGCTCGTCATAACGATTCTGTAAGTCATCGTAACGATTTCTTTGGAAATTTACAACGACTTGCTCGTCATAACGATTCTGTAAGAAAGCGTAACGACTCTTTCAGGAGTTATAACGACTTGGTTGTGATAACGATTTCATAAGTTTTCATAACGACTTCTTCTGGTTTATAGCAATTTATTCATAACGATTCTATCAGATTTTCATAACGATTGCATAAGTCACGTTTCCATTAATTAATTGTTTTCTTGATTTAAGATACGTTGAATAGTCAAAGTCGCATCACGTCTATTTGACTACCATGCATTTAATAAAGACTGAACGTATCTCTGCACGGATACAGAACATATCTTCCATTCTCGTGTATCCTCTGCATGCATCTTCTAGAACGATAAACTGTCACTACTACATATTTGTGTCTATCTGCTCTAACGTTGATTGACATCTAGAGATAGTATAGTTGTCTACCATTAAAGCTCAACCTTGCAAACCTAAGGATATACTATCCTACAACATCTGACACAGAAAGAACTACAAGCCAACTAAAGAAGATCTCATCACTTTGCGTGCTCCAAAGAACAAAAGACTGTCGACAAGAAGTTTCTACAGATCCTTCAGTCTAACGTACACCAAAGCTGTGAGACAACGGTCATCTCTTCGTCCTCATTCAAATTGGAGATATAAATACAAGACGAAGTTCCGAAGACAGACCAGCTATCATGAAGGAAGCATTATTGACATTCAAGAGAGCCAGAACTCTGCCGCTTTCAAGTTTTTAGAAGATCTCTAGAGCCAGAAATTCATTCCTTTCCATCTTGGCTCTTAGCTCCTTGTGCTGTGAGAAGAAAAATTAAGGAAGAGCTAGATTAGTTCTGAGAGAGAGCACACTGTGTAGATCTTCGTCTCTCAGTGCTTGTAGCTTCAGATTGAGTTTTGTAAAAGCTTGATCTAGGGGCTAGTCATTCCTTTCAAGACTTTCTTGTGTTTTCCCTTCGTGTGTGAAGAAGACCTGGTGGTTTCCAGGGTGTGTTTTTCCCTTCGGGAGTGAAGGAAGACCTGGTGGTACCAGGGTGTTGTGTTCCCTTCAGGAGTGAAGGAAGACCAGCTGAGCTGGGTGGTTGTTTTTTGCCATAGGGGGACTGTACCCTAGTTAATGAAATCCTGAGGGTTGCTCAGGGACTGGACGTAGGACTCCTAAGGAGAGGAGATCTGAACCAGGATAAATCTGTGTGTTGTGTGATTGTCTTCATTGTGTGATTGTTGTTTTTAACCACTACTAATCTCTTTCAAGAACTCTTTATGTTTGTTTGAGTTCAGGTTTTTATCTGATAAATTTAATTTAAAGACCCATTCACCCCCCTCTGGGTTAGCCAACCGGGCAACAAGTGGTATCAGAGCGAGTCTCTTCGACAAAGAACAAGATCCAACGATCTGACGAGTAAAGATCCATGGCAGCCCAAGGTCACTTCGAAGGTCAGTCTGTCAACAGACCTCCTTTGTTCGACGGTGAAGATTATACGTATTGGAAGACCAGGATGGAATACTTTCTACACAAGGCCACGACTATCAAATCTGGTCGATAGTGGAAGAAGGTGATCTGGTCGTCACAAATGAGAAGCACAATGGACAGATGAAGATAGAAAGAAAATCTCCTTGAACTGTAAAGCTAAGAGCATTCTATGTTGTGCTCTAAGCAAGAAGGAGTTCAACAGAGTCTCAGCATGCAAATCCTCCATGGAAATGTGGGAAAAGCTAAGGATTACGTATGAAGGTACAGACAAAGTAAAGGAGACAAGAATCGACATTCTTGTCACTCAGTATGAAAGATTTCAAATGCAATCAGGTGAGTCTATTACCCAAATTTTAGTCGATTTACTGACATCACTAATGGTCTAGCCAGTCTAGGAAAGTCATATGAGATTGCAGATATGGTAAGGAAGATTCTCAGATCCTTGCCATCTTCATGGACGGCGAAGGTCACAGCTATCGAAGAAGCTAATGACCTTAAGAGAATGTCAGTAGAAACTCATCGGTCTCTCATGGCCCATGAAATAAACATGGAAAGATTAGGAGAATCCTCCAGTAGAAAGAAGCAGTCCAATGCGCTTAAAGCTAATGGGGACTCATCTGAAGAATCCTTGGATAACAGTGAAGATAGCAAAAATAGTGATGATGAAGAAGCCATGTTGTCAAGAAGATTGCAGAGAATCTTGGCCAAGAAGAAGAAGTTTCAGTCTGGTAGGAGGTACTTCAAGAAAAACAAAGATCTCAAGAAACCAGACGGAAAAGATCAGAAGAGAATGAGCCACTTTGCTATGAATGCAAGAAGCCTGGACATATCAAGGTAGACTGTCCAATGCTAAAGAAAAATGATCACAAGAAGAAGGACAGCTCCAAGAAGTTCAGAAGATACAAAAAGAAAGCCATGGCAGCTGCATGGGAAAACAGCAGCGACTCAGACAGTGAGTCAAGCTCCAGCAGTGAAGAAGAAGAAGCCAACTTAGCTCTTATGGCAAATACCGGGATAAGGTAACCTCTGATTCCTCTTTTGATTCCTGTAATGATTCAGATTCCGATAATTTGGAAAGTGCCTTTAATGAACTTTACGATAAGTATAAAGAAGTGTCTAAACTACTTAAGCTTAGCAAGATAAACACATAATAGCTTAAGAGAAGAAATGAACAAAAAAAAAAAACTATTATGTGAAAACTTAAAAGACAAGAACAATCAAATCATTAAATTAGAAAAATAGGAAAGCTCAGATGATTTAAGAAAAACGGTAAAAGATTAAATGAAGAAAATATACACTTGCAAGCACCTTAGAAAAGTTTACAAATGGAAGAACTCCTTATTACTAAAGGGTGCTAGACGATCTGGTAAGAACAAACGAGGTTTATGATACATACCTCCAGTTAATGAAGAAGAAATGATCTATCCTGAAAAATATCCAACTCAAAATTCACTCCAGAACAAGATGTAGCATATAAGCGAATTTTAAGTACATAGAAAGAGTAACAATAACATCATGTTTAGTCATTGTAATAAGCTAGGACATTTAAAATCCACCTGTCCAACAAGACATAAGAAGTGGATAATAAAAAGTAAAAATAATGATACTGACCCATCAGGACCCAAAAGAATTGGGTACCTAAATCTTGATGTCTTTATTTCAGGTTAACCTTCGAGCATCCAAATGGTATTTGGATAGTGGGTGCTCAAGGCACATGACTGGAAACCTGAAGCTCTTCTCCCATCTCGAGATGAAGAAGGAACAGTCACTTATGGAGATAATGGAAAAGGAACTGTAGTAGGCAGTGGATCAGTAAACAGCAAAGGAAAAATAGTCATAGAAGATGTGCTGTTAGTCAAAGGACTGAAGCACAACCTCATCAGTATAAGTCAGCTGTGTGATAGAGGACATCAAATCAAATTTCAAGAGTCAAAATGCAGCATACTAAAGGATGGAGCAGTCATCTTTGAAGCAAATAGAGAGAAGAATCTGTACGTGCTCTACCTTGAAGAACTCAAAGAGCAAAATGTATGTCTGGTTGCCAGCAAAGACAAATCAACTGATCTGTGGCACAGAAGACTAGGCCACTGCAGTTTGGATGGCTTGAGCAAGCTCAGAAAGAGGAACCTTGTGGAAGGTCTACGAAAATCAATGGTAAATTAGAAAGTGTCTGCAGACCTTGTGCTAAGAGAAAGCACACAAAGAGTTCCTTCAAGTCAAAGACGGTGGTGACCACCTCAAAACCCTTAGAGCTCCTACATATGGATCTATTGGGCCAATGAGAACTACCAGTCTTGGAGGAAAGAATTTCGGATTTGTTATAGTAGATGACTACTCAAGATTCACATAGGTATCATTCTTAGAACACAAAAATGATACTTTTGATAATTTTGTTAGCTTCAGCAGGAAAGTCCAGAAAGATCAGAAGTTCAGTATAGTATCCATTCGATCTGATCATGGTGGTGAGTTCCAAAATGAAAAGTTTGCTAGATTCTGTGATGATCAAGGAATTCAGTACAATTTCTCAGCACCAAGGACACCACAGCAAAATGGTATAGCCGAACGGAAGAACCGAACTCTCTTGGATATGGCAAGAACCATGCTTTGTGAATAGAGTTACCAAGATATTTCTGGGCAGAAGCAGTCAACACAGCCAGCTACATTGTCAACAGAGTCATGATCAGGCCAATCCTGAAGAAGACTGCATATGAGCTATTTAAGGGAAGAAGCCAAGATCAGCCATTTCAGAACCTTGGATGTCCTTGCTTTATACACAACAACGGAAAAGGGATATTGGTAAGTTGGATGCCAAATCAGATGAAGGCATCTTCATGGGGTACACTTCTAAACCCAAAGGCTATAGAGTGTTTAATAAACGTACCTTATTGATTGAACAGTCTGTACACATTATCTTTGATGAAACTACCCTTCTTGAGGAAGGAAGTAGAAAGTGATAATGATGATGCAGATGAACTGTCTAATAAACTGAAAGACACATCACTTGAAGACAAGGATGATCCACCTCTGGAAGAATTGCAACAAGAAGAAATGTCTCTTGAAACTCTTCCAAAGGAATGGAGATACAAGAAAGATCACCCACCTGAAAACATCATTGGTGATCCATCTGTAGGGTAAGACAAGAGGTAACTTGATTCCTTGTGATTACCTTGCTTTTGTATCTCAATAGAGCCTAAGACAGTCAATGAAGCCTTAACTGATGAATCTTGGATAATAGCAATGCAAGATGAATTAAATCAATTCAAGAGAAACCAAGTATGGTCACTTGTTCCTAGACCATCAGACCATCCTATGATCGGCACTAAATGGGTGTTCAGAAACAAATTGGATGAATCTGGTGTAATTCTAAGAAATAAGGCCAGACTGGTGGCTCAAGGCTATTGTCAAGAGGAAGGCATAGATTTTGATGAAACCTATGCACCAGTGGCTAGACTTGAGGCCATTAGAATTTTACTTGCTTATGCTTCTGCATTAGATCTAAGTTATTTCAAATGGATGTTAAATCTGCCTTTCTAAATGGTTTTATAAAAGAAGAAGTTTATGTGGAACAACTGCCGGGTTTTGATGATACAGACTTTCCGAATCATGTTTTTAAATTGCATAAGGCTTTATATGGTTTAAAACAAGCACCTAGAGCCTGGTATGAAAGACTTAGTTCTTTTCTCCTAAAACATGGTTTCAGTAGAGGTCAAGTAGATAGCACTCTTTTTATAAAAACAAAAGTCAAAAATATACTGTTGTTCAAATTTATGTGGATGACATCATCTTTGGATCTACTGATGAATCCTTGTGCAAGTATTTTGAAAAGCTAATGCAGGGAAATTTGAGATGAGTATGATGGAGAGCTTAACTACTTCCTTGGACTTCAAATCAAACAAGGAAAGGAAGGAACTCACATCTGTCAAGCAAGTACACCAGAGAACTGCTAAAGAAATTTGGATTTGAAAACACCAAGCCACTGTCACCACACGTCAACACCAATGGGTACATCATAGGATGGACAGTGACAAGGATGGTAAGAAGGTAGATCAAAAGATCTACAGAGGTATGATAGGTTCATTACTTTATCTAACCGCAAGTAGACCTGATATATTATTTAGTGTATGCATGTGTGCTAGATATCAAGCCGACCCTAGAGAATCACATTTAATTTCTGTTAAAAGAATTTTCAGATACTTAGCCAGACTCATGATCTAGGACTATGGTATCCAAACTCCTGTGATGTAAAATTAGTAGGATTTCTGATGCTGATTATGCTGGATGCAAGGTAGATAGAAAAAGCACCAGTGGATGCTGTCAATTCTTGCAGGGTGTTTAATCTAATGGTCCTCAAGGAAACAAAATTCAGTAGCACTATCTACAGCTGAAGCCGAGTACGTAGCTGCTGGAAGTTGCTGTACACAACTCTTATGGATAAGCAACAGCTTGAGGATTTTGGACTCAAAATCAAGACAATTCCACTGCTATGTGTGACAACACCAGTGCTATCAACCTCACCAAAAATCCAATTCAGCATTCCAGAACCAAACACATTGAGGTCAGATACCATTTTATTCGTGATCATGTAGCTAATGGCAATATTGAAATATCGTTTATTGATACAAACAATCAGTTAGCAGATATTTTCACAAAGGCCTTACCTGAAGAGAGATTTACATCTCTTAGAAGGGAGTTAGGCATGTATTTTTGTGAAAAGATCTTCATTTAAAGCTGGTATAAAATTCTCAGAATTTAAGTAGGTTTTCTCTCTCTCCTTTAAGGCAAAATCAATTCAAATTCTCAGTTTAAGCGTTTCCGTCCTTTAAGTCATAGTCTTTCGAGGCGGTCACCTCGTTTGTGTTTTTTTCTGACGCCTCACCTTTTGGAGCTTTTATTTTCTTAAATCGATGCGTTACGATTCCCCTTCCTCGTTCACCTTTTTCCCTCTTTCGTCCCGACGCACGAGCCGATGCCCTAGCGACTCTTGCCTCTATCCTCTGCAATTTTGAAGCTTCCATCTCCTTCCCGCGAAATCGTTTGAGGTTTCTTCTCGTCACCCTTCTCTTCAACCTTTCCAATCTTCTCCCACCTGAATCCATGGCCGCACCAGCTATTGCCGGCAGTGTGGGTGCTACAGCGCCGAATACCTCACCCCAGCTCAGGAGGAGCGTTCACCTTTGTGAAGACAAGCTCTGTGGTCACAAGGAAGTAGATATTAAGATCTGCAGAAGAATGGAATGAGCAGCATCGTTGAGAAGATCAATCAGATGAAATGGAAAGGGCTTACCACTTGCTCAGAGGTAAGTTATCCGGACTTGGTAAAGGCGTTCTTTGTGTGCTTAAGAACAGAAGAAGATGGGCCCTCGTTTCTTCGGTCAAGGGCGCCCTAATCAGAATCGACTAGGAACTGCTTAGGATGCTATTTGGAGTAAGCACATCCGTTTTAGTGGGATTCATTCTGTGGAAACCCAAGAAAAGGTTTGGGGATTATTGGGCCGGGTTCAGGATGAGGGATGGCAAGCTAGATATCAATCAATTAAGTGCCTTCAATCGCCTCCTCCTTCACTTGTTTTGTCAGATTTTGGTTCCCCGTAGTGCAACCTTCTCCTCTTGCACTAAGGCTGACTCCGACCTAATGTACTGGGCCATTAAAAAGAGGAAATCATATGGCCGCAGTAATGATAGAGAGAATGAAATTTGCCAGGGAACAGATTTGGGACATTAAAAGCAAGTTGAATGTGTCCCTCCCTATGCCCATTTACTTACCAGGATCTTCAGACACTTCGGTGTAGATGTCTCAGGGGCAGTTGTAGAGAAGATGGGCCAAGCTATCAGGTCCAGAAATCTAAAGAAGAGTGGCTTTTCAGTAGTCAATGGGGTCTGGTCCAAGGCCTCAGTTGCAGAAGGTGAAGCACTTATTGGTGAGCCTTCAGTTGCTCAATCTCAGTTGGCAGCAGATGATGTGATGCCCGAATTGCCACAATCAGGTTTCTGTTCCAGTCTTTGTAGAAGCAGAGCAGAAGGGCCATTTATGCCAGAAATCAATCAGAGGCATCAACAGCAGTGAGGGAAGAAGAAGAAAGGCCAGTAGCAGTAGATCCAGTTGTACTTCATGCTGAAAGGAGAATTGAGGATATTCTCCCGAAGACATCTTGCCTATTGTGGAAGAGACTGTGGCATCAGGCCACATCTTTAAGAAGGTCCAGTGGAAGAAGAGCAGCAAAATCCTCAAGATGATTCTATGGAAATGGATGCTCCCTGTCAGGGGAGACTGGTGCAGTTGCAGAAGATGCTCCACTTGAGGGGGAGCAATCCCAAGAGAACCTAGATGATGCACCTCCAGCCACCAGAGATCAGGAGGACGAACAGAGAGATTCTGAAAATTTGGATGCCAGAGAAGGGAGACAGCTAGTTCATCAAGTTCTGATGAGGATAATGATCCACCTCCTCCAGCTACAAAGGGCAAAGAGAAAGATATAGCTCCTAAAGTACCCTTTTAGCTGATGCACCATTTGAAAGACAGGTCAAGCAAAAGATTGTCATCAATTTAAACCTGTGACTGAGAGGTTGGATATTCAGGGTGAGCTGCTTTGTTCACTCCAGTCTGATGTGAATTCCATCTTTCTAAGCCAAGCTTCAGCCCGCAAGGAACTGGTTCAGATTCGCTCTGCCATGACATGGTTCCATCAGGAGATGGGGACCATGAAGAATATGTTATCCGACATCCTTCAAGTAGTTGGAGCTCAAGCTCCTCCTCCTCCAGCAGCTCAGAGCCTAACCCAAGTGTACCTGAGCCCTCCGGGCAGACAGCAGCAGCAGCAACAGCAGCAGCCCAACAGAAGGACCAGCAGCAGCAGCAACAGCAGCCGCCCCCAGATGAAGCCCTGGCAGCAGCAGAGGCCGAACCCTCAGGGCCATCAGGGCCAGCTGAAGAGTCAGGCCATCAGGGCCAGATGAAGAATCAGGGCCACAGGGCCAGTGGTGTTGGAATCAGGGCCACCAGGGCCGGCAGTGTGGATCCTTTGCCTCCCTTGCCTAAAGAAGTGGTTTCAGATCCTCCACCATTGCTCCCACTTTCTACAACACTCTCATTCCTCCTTCTCCACCCACTAACTTCACAGCTCCACCTGCTCCACTGGAGCGTGTGTACTAGTACACCGACGACCGTACCCACGGTCGGACGTGGATATTTATTCCCCGGGGGTCGGAACCAGCCGCGAGGCACCAATTCAGAATCGGCACTTCTACCTGGTCGGAAAATGGTCGCATTCGGAGATTTCTGGTCCGGCGCCCAAATTCCTCTCTGGGAACGCGGTCGGAGGCTGCCGATGCGATTGCATACGGACATCGCTTCGCTCAAACAGGCATAACTTTTCGCTCGTTATAGTAATCGCTTATAAGACCCCATTCGGAATCGGCACTCAGAGGCGCTCGACGACCCTTTTTGCCTCAGGCCATAAGACGTCGTTTTGGGGTCGAAAATCCTTCATTTCGCACTTCGAAATTGCAATTCTAGCCGACGATCACCCCTATTCAAAGGTTTTTTGGCAGTAGCGACTCCCTCGATTACGCGAATTTCTGGCGGAGCCCACACGCGGAGCCGCCCAGTCACATCGATCGGAAGTCTTGTTCAACTCGACGCGAGATCTCCTCTCCAGGTCGTGGATAAGGGTGCCCGAACATCGCCGATATAGTCACCCCTCCGGTTTATTCCCACCCCTTCAGCGAAAGAATTGGGCATAACTTTCCACACGGACATCAGAATCGCTTATGTGACCACAATTCGGAATCGGCACTCCGATACAGTTGACAAGGCGCTAGTTTCATGGAATTCCGTTCCAGGGCAAAAATTTGCCCAGGAGTGTGTGTACTAGTACACTGACGGCCGTACCCTCCGGTTTGACGCGGATATTTATTCACCCGGGGGTCGGAACCGGCCGCGAGGCCCCAATTAAGAATCGGCACTTCGACCCGGTCGGTAAATGGTCGTATTCGGAGATTTCCGGTCCGGCGCCCAAATTCCTCTGCGGGAGCGCGGTCGCAGGCTGCCGATGCTATCGCATACGGACACCGCTTCGCTCAAACAGGCATAACTTTTCGCTCGGTTATCGGAATCGCTTATAAGACCCCAATTCGGAATCGGCACTCAGAGGCGCTCGATGCCTCCTTATTGCCTTAGGCCATAAGACGTCGTTTCGGGGTCAAAAATCTTTCATTTCGCACTCTGAAATTGCGAATCTAGCCGACGATTACCCCTATTACAAGGTTTTTTGTCAGTAGCAACTCCCTCGATTATGAGAATCGCTGGCGGAGCCCACACGCGGAGCCGCCCAGTTCACATCGATCGGAAGTCATGTTCAACTCGACGCGAGATCTCCTCCTGAGGTCGTGGATATGGGTGCCCGAACATCGGTGATATAGTCACCCCCTCCAGTTTATTGCCACCCCTTCAGCGAAAAATTAGGCATAACTTTCCACACGGGATCGGAATCACTTATGTGACCACAATTCGGAATCGACACTCCGATACGGTCGACAAGGCACTGGTTTCGCGAATTCCGTTCTGGGGCGAAAATTCCCCCCGAGCGTGTGTACTAGTACACCGACGGCCGTACCCACCGGTCCGACGCGGATATTTATTCACACAGAGGTCGGAACCAGCCGCGAGCACCAATTCAGAATCGGCACTTCGACCTGGTCGGTAAATGGTCACATTCGGAGATTTCCGTCTGGCGCCCAAATTCCTCTCCGGAGCGCTGTCCCAGGCTGCCGATGCGATCGAATACGGACACCGCTTCGCTCAAACAGGCATAACTTTTCGCTCGGTTATCGGAATCGCTTATACGACCCCAATTCGGAATCGACACTTAGAGACGCTCGACGCCTCTTATTGCATTAGGGCATAAGACGCCGTTTCGGGGTCGAAAATCCTTCGTTTCGCACTCCGAAATTACAATTCTAGCCGACGATCACCCCTATTCCAAGGTTTTTTTGGCAGTAGCGACTCCCTCGATTACGCGAATCGCTGGCGAGACCACACGCAGCCGCCCAGTCACATCGATCGGAAGTCGTGTTCAACTCGACGCGAGATCTCCTCCCCAGGTCGGGATATGGGTGCCCGAACATCGCCGATATATCACCCCCTCCGATTTATTCCCACCCCTTCAGCGAAAGAATTGGGCATAACTTTCCACACGGGCATCAGAATCACTTATGTGACCACAACTCGGAATCGGCACTCCGATACGGTCAACAAGGCGCTGGTTTCGCAAAATTCCGTTTCTGGGACAAAACCCCCCCCAGAGCGTGTGTACTAGTACACCGACGGCCGTACCCACCGGTCGGACGCGGATATTTATTCACCCGGGGGTCGGAACCGGCCGCGAGGCCCCAATTCAGAATCGGCACTTCGACCTGGTCGGTAAATGGTCGCATTCAGAGATTTCCGGTCCAGCGCCCAAATTCCTCTCCGGGAGCGCGGTCGCAGGCTGCCGATGCGATCGCATAGGGACACCGCTTCGCTCAAACAGACATAACTTTTCGCTCAGTTATCGGAATCGATTATAAGACCCCAATTCGGAATCGGCACTCAGAGGCGCTCGACAACTCCTAATTGCCTCAGGCCATAAGACGTCGTTTTGGGGTCGAAAATCCTTCGTTTCGCACTCCGAAATTACGATTCTAGCCGACGATCACCCCTATTCCAATGTTTTTTGTCAGTAGCAACTCCCTCGATTACGCGAATCGCTGGCTGGCGACCATACGCAGAGCCGCCCAGTCACATCGATCGGAAGTCGTGTTCAACTCGACGCGAGATCTCCTCCCCAGGTCGTGGATATGGGTGCCCGAACATCGCTGATATAGTCACCCCCTCCGGTTTATTGCCACCCCTTCAGCGAAAAAATTGGGCATAACTTTCCACACGGGATCGGAATCGCTTATGTGACCACAATTCGGAATCGGCACTCCGATACGTCGACAAGGCGCTGGTTTCGCGGAATTCCGTTCTGGGGCAAAAATTCCCCCCGTAGCGTGTGTACTAGTACACCGACGGCCGTACCCACCGGTCGAACGCGGATATTTATTTACACAGAGGTCGGAATCGGCCACAAGGCCCCAATTCAGAATCGGCACTTCAACCTGGTCGGTAAATGGTTGCATTCGGAGATTTCTGGTCCAGCGCCCAAATTCCTCTCCGGGAGCGCGGTCGCAGGCTGCCGATGCGATCGCATACGGACACCGCTTTGCTCAAACAGACATAACTTTTCGCTCGGTTATCGGGATCGCTTGTAAGACCCCAATTCGCAATCGGCACTCAGAGGCGTTCGACGCCCGTTACTGCCTCAGGCCATAAGACGTCAGTTTGGGGTCGAAAATCCTTCATTTCGCACTCCAAAATTGCAATTCTAGCCCGATCACCCTATTCCAAGGTTTTTTGACAGAACGACTCCCTCAATTACGCGAATCGCTGGCGAAGCCCACATGCTGAGCCGCCCAGTCACATCGATCGGAAGTCGTTTCAACTCGACGCGAGATCTCCTCCCCAGGCCGTGGATATGGGTGCCCGAACATCGCCGATATAGTCACCCCCTCCGGTTTATTCCCACCCTTTCAGCGAAAGAATTGGGCATAACTTTCCACACGGCATCGAAATCGCTATGTGACCACAATTCGGAATCGGCACTCCGATACGGTCGACAGGCATTGGTTTCGAGGAATTCCATTTCGGGGCTAAAATTCCCCCCGGAGCGTGTGTACTAGTACACTGACGGCCGTACCCTCCGGTCGGATGCGGATATTTATTCACCCGTGGGTCGGAACCGGCCGCGAGGCCTCAATTCAGAATAGGCACACTTCGACCTGGTCAGTAAATGGTCGCATTCGAAGATTTCCGGTCGTCGCGCCCAATTGCCTCTCCCAGAGCGCGGTCGCAGGCTTCCGATGCGATCGCATACGGACACTGTTTTCGCTCAAACAGGCATAACTTTTCGCTCGGTTATCGGATCGCTTATAAGACCCCAATTCGGAATCGGCACTCAGAGGCTCTTCACGACTCATTAATGCCTCAGGCCATAAGACGTCGTTTCGGGGTCGAAATCCTTCGTTTCGCACTCCGAAATTGCGATCTAGCCGACGATCACCCTTATTCCAGGGTTTTTGGCAGTAGCGACTCCCTCGATTACGCGAATCGCTGGCGGAGCCACACGTGGAGCCACCCATTTACATCGATCGGAAGTCGTGTTCAACTCGACGCGAGATCTCCTCCCCAGGCCGTGGATATGGGTGCCCGAACATCGCCGATATAGTCACCCCCTCCGGTTTATTCCCACCCCTTCAGCGAAAGAATTAGGCATAACTTTCCACACGGGCATCGGAATCGCTTATGTGACCACAATTCAAAATCGGCGCTCCGATACGGTCGACAAGGCGCTGGTTTCGCGAAATTCCATTCCGGGGCCAAAATTCCCCCCGGAGCGTGTGTACTAATACACCGTCGGCCGTACCCACCGGTCGGACGCGGATATTTATTCACCCGGGGGTCGGAACCGGGCGCGAGGCCCCAATTCAGAATCGGCACTTCGACCTGGTCGGTAAATGGTCGCATTCGGAGATTTCCGGTCCGGCGCCCAAATTCCTCTCCGGGAGCGCGGTCGCAGGCTGCCGATGCGATTGCATACGGACATCGCTTTGCTCAAACAGGTATAATTTTTCGCTCGGTTATCGGAATCGCTTATAACACCGCAATTCGAAATCGGCACTCAGAGGCGCTCGACGCCGCTTATTACCTCAGGCCATAAGACGTCTTTTCGGGGCCAAACATCCTTCGTTTCGCACTCCGAAATTACGATTCTAGCCGACGATCACCCCTATTCCAAGGTTTTTTGGCAGTAGCGTCTCCCTCGATTATGCGAATCGCTGGCGGAGCCCACACGCGGAGCCGCACAGTCACATCGATCGGAAGTCGTGTTCAACTCGACGTGAGATCTCCTCCCCAGGTCGTGGATATGGGTGCCCGAAGATCGCCGATATAGTCACCCCCTCCGGTTTATTCCCACCCCTTCAGCGAAAGAATTGGGCATAACTTTCCACACGAGCATCGGAATCGCTTATGTGACCACAATTCGGAATCGGCACTCCGATACGGTCGACAAGGCAGTGGTTTCGCGGAGTTCCGTTCTGGGGCCAAAATCCCCCCGAGCGTGTGTACTAGTACACCGACAGCCGTACCCTCCGGTCGGATGCGGATATTTATTCACCCGGGGGTCGGAACCGGGCGCGAGGCCCCAATTCAGAATCGACACTTCGACTTGGTCGGTAAATGGTCGCATTCGGAGATTTCCGGTCCGGCGCCCAAATGCCTCTCCGGGAGCGCGGTCGCAGGCTGCTGATGCGATCGCATACGGACAACGCTTCGCTCAAACAGGCATAACTTTTCGCTCGGTTATCGGAATCGCTTATAAGACCCCATTTCAGAATCGGCACTCAGAGGCGCTCGACGTATGCTTGTTGCATCAGGCCATAAGACGTCGTTACGGGGTCGAAAATCCTTCATTTCGCACTCCGAAATTGTGATTCTAGCCGACGATCACCGCTATTCCAAGGTTTTTTGACAGTAGCGACTCCCTCGTTTACGCGAATCGCTGGCGGAGCCCACACGCTGCGCCGCCCAGTCACATCGATCGGAAGTCGTGTTCAACTCGACGCGAGATCTCCTCCCCAGGCCGTGGATATGGGTGCCCGAACATCGCCGATATAGTCACCCCCTCCGATTTATTCCCACCCCTTCAGCGAAAGAATTGGGCATAACTTTGCACACGGGCATCGGAATCACTTATGTGACCACAATTCGGAATCGGCACTCCGAGATGGTCGACAAGGCGCTGGTTTCGCGGAATTCATTCCGGGGCCAAAATTCCCCCCGGAGCGTGTGTACTAGTACACCGACGGCCGTACCCTCCGGTCCGACGTGGATATTTATTCACCCGGGGGTCAGAACCGGCCGCGAGGCCTCCATTCAGAATCGGCACTTCGACCCGGTCTGTAAATGGTCGCATTCGGAGATTTCCGATCTGGCTCCCAAATTCCTCTCCGGGAGCGCGGTCGCAGGGTGCCGTTGCGATCGCATACGGACATCGCTTCGCTCAAACAAGCATAACTTTTCGCTCGGTTATCGGAATCGCTTATAAGACCCCATTTCGGAATTGGCACTCAGAGGCGCTCGACATATGCTTGTTGCATCAGGCCATAAGACGTCGTTATGGGGTCGAAAATCCTTCATTTCGAACTTCAAAATTGCGATTCTAGCCGACGATCACCCCTATTCCAAGGTTTTTTGGTAGTAGCGACTCCCTCGATTACGCGAATCGCTGGCGGAGCCCAAGCGCGGAGCCGCCCATTTACATCGATCGGAAGTCATGTTCAACTTGATGCGAGATCTCCTCCCCAGGTCGTGGATATGGGTGCCCGAACATCGCCGATATAGTCACCCCCTTCGGTTTATTCCCACCCCTTCAGCGAAAGAATTGGGCATAACTATCCACACGGGCATCGGAATAGCTTATGTGACCACAATTCAGAATCGGCACTCCGATACGGTCGACAAGGCGTTGGTTTTGCGGAATTCCATTCCGGAGTAAAAATTCGCCCCGGAGCGTGTGTACTAGTACACCGACGGACGTACCCACCGGTCGGACGCGGATATTTATTCACCCGGGGGTCGGAACCGGCCGCGAGGCCCCAATTCAGAATCGGCACTTCGACCCGGTCGGTAAATGGTCATATTCGGAGTATTCCGGTTCGGCGCCCAAATTCCTCTCCGGGAGCGCGGTCGCAGGCTGCCGATGCGATCGCATACGGACATCGCTTCGCTCAAACAGGCATAACTTTTCGCTCGGTTATCAGAATCGCTTATAAGACCCCAATTCGGAATCGACACTCAGAGGCGCTCGACGCTCCTTATTGCAACAGGCCATAAGACATCGTTTCGGGGTCGAAAATCCTTCGTTTCGCACTCCGAAATTGTGATTCTAGCCGACGATCACCCCTATTCCAAGGATTTTTGACAGTAGCGACTCCCTTGATTACGCGAATCGCTGGCGGAGCCCACACGCGGAGCCGCCCAGTCAAATTGATCGGAAGTCGTGTTCAACTCGACGCGAGATCTCCTCCCCAGGCCGTGGATATGGGTGCCCGAACATCGCCGATATAGTCACCCCTCCGGTTTATTCCCACCCCTTCAGCAAAAGAATTAGGCATAACTTTCCACACGGGCATCAGAATCGCTTATGTGACCACAATTCGAAATCGGCACTCCGATATGGTCGACAAGGCGCTGGTTTCGCGGAATTCCATTCTGGGGCCAAAATTCCCCCCGGAGCGTGTGTTATTACACCGACGGCCGTACCCTCCGGTCGGACGCGGATATTTATTCACCCGGGGGTCGGAACCGGCCGCGAGGCCCCAATTCAGAATCGGCACTTCGACCTGGTCTGTAAATGGTCGCATTCAGAGATTTCCGGTCCGGCGCCCAAATTCCTCACCGGGAGCGCGATCGCTGGCTGCCGATGCGATCGCATACGGACATCGCTTCGCTCAAACAGGCATAATTTCTCACTCGGTTATCGGAATCACTTATAAGACCCCAATTCGAAATCGGCACTCAGAGTGCTCGACTCCCCATTATTGCCTCAGGCCATAATACGTCATTTTGGGGTTGAAAATCCTTCGTTTCGCACTCCGAAATTGCGATTCTAGCCGACGATCACCCCTATTCCAAGGATTTTTGGAAGTAGCGCCTCCCTCGATTACGCGAATCGCTGGCGGATCCCACACGCGGAGCCGCCCAATCACATCGATCGGAAGTCGTGTTCAACTCGACGCGAGATCTCCTCCCCAGGTCGTGGATATGGGTGCCCGAACATCGCTGACATAGTCACCCCCTCTGGTTTATTCCCACCCCTTCAGCGAAAGAATTGGGCATAACATTCCACACGGGCATCGGAATCGCTTATGTGACCACAATTCGGAATCGGCACTCCGAGACGGTCGACAAGGCACTGGTTTTGCCGAATTCCGTTCCTTGGCAAAAATTCCCCCCGGAACGTTTGTACTAATGCACCGACGGCCATACCCTCCGGTCGGACGCGGATATTTATTCACCCGGGGGTCGGAACCGGCCGCGAGGCCCCAATTCAGAATCGGCACTTCGACCTGGTCGGTAAATGGTCGCATTCGGAGATTTCCGGCTCGGCGCCCAAATTCCTCTCTGGGAGCGCGATCGCAGGCTGCCGATGCGATCGCATACGGACATTGCTTCGCTCAAACAGGCATAAATTTTCGCTCGGTTATCGGAATCACTTATAAGACCCCAATTCGGAATCGGCACTGAGAGGCGCTCGATGACCCTTAATGCCTCAGGCCATAAGACGTCGTTTCGGGGTCAAAAATCCTTCGTTTCGCACTCCGAAATTGCGATTCTAGCCGACGATCACCCCTATTCAAGATGTTTTTATAGTAGCGACTCCCTCGATTACGCGAAT
>CM024755.1:3003876-3122096 GCA_014218235.1 Colocasia esculenta | reverse complement strand
TCGGTGCTGCCTGTGGCTGTTCGGAACAACAAAGACAGGTGATCTGTTCAGAAGCATGCAGAGGGCTTGACGAAGTCCGCTCGTGGGGGAAGGGTCTTCGAAGGCCTCTGAACCGCCCTGATGAGGACGTGCCTAATACATAGGACCACGCTCGTTGACAGACGCAAGCGGGCCGTAACGAGCCATCATGGGCCTAGGTGGCCAGATTTGGCCACCACAGTTATGTTTAAAGAAGGAAAAAAAAAGAGAAAAGATATCTTATGAGCGAAAAGAGTAAAATAGGAATTAAAAAAAGTGATTAAGAATAGAGATGATAAAAGATGTTTAAAATCTTTTCAAAGAACAAGGCCTACAAAACAATTTTCCTCAAAATATAAATTGTCTTTTTCCCCGGCAGAAAAGTATGGATGCCTTTCCCAGCACCTTCCTACGACCGCCAAGTTCGAAGCTGACTAGCTGAGATCGATATCTTCACAATACTTGATCCAGTTGACGAGATGTCCAGAGATAGAACTCCATCATACCTCCATGGGAACAATTTGGAACCACGGCAGTCGGCAGGAACCTGGCCACAGGGACCTCCGGAGATCAGCTCAAATGGAAGCTGGGGAAGGTCCGATTAGGCTTTATTGTTTCCTTTATTATTATTATTATTATTATTTTAATCATCAGTCGATCTGAAGCGTAGCCTCCGCACGGCCGATCCTCGAGGCAGATGGGGATTGAGATCCTCTCCTTCATAATTTTACATTATTTCTTACAACCTAACTCTTAAAAGAGTATTTAATATTTTTTTAAAAATAAATAATATGTTGTACTATTATAAAAAGAACTTTATTAAAATTCTATTAAAATGAGTAAAATTTAAAGGAATGAGTTATTCTCTTGAGGTTCACAGAGATTAACTTATTTTTAACAAAAATAAATCAATCTTAATAGAATGACTGATTTTTTTTAAGAATTTATCCATTCTCAATAAAGTTTTAATAAAATCATGGTAAAATTTTTTCCTATTTTTTATCAAGAGAGTGAATTTTGTTAAAATTCTATTAGGAATCGGTAAACCTTAAAAAAATCATTCATTCTCTCGTTGTTGACTAAGACTGACCTATTTTTAACAAATAATTCAATCACTCATTTTTTTTAGAGTTTATGAGTTTTAATAAAATTCACTCCCTTTGTAATAATAAAAAAGATTTTATATTTTTTTATTATTATTATATATATACATATATTTTAATAGTTTGTGTTGCGGAAAAGATGTGGGATTGTGGAGCAGGGCATCCGGGTTCGGGCCGACCAACTTTGGGGTGAAGACGTAGTCACTGAAACCCTTGAGCAGCTCCTCCTCGTCCGGCGCCGGGAGAACGGGGTTAAATTGCGGCATGGACGGGTCGGTCCCACGTCCAAAATTTTGGAACGGGTGACTGGGGTCAACTTCGGCAAGGACTGGTGTTGGTCACAGCCACAACATCCAAAATTTTGGGAACTGGCCGTCACCTTTCGGTACGACCACCCAACGCAGAAGTATTAAGCCGCCGTGCCATCTTCTTCCCCAAAGCAGCTTCCTCCACCCAGAGAGAGAGCTCACCCGAGCCCCATCCATGGCGAACACAACAATCGAGCGGCGCCCGCGGCCAAGCTCTGCACCCACCATCACTCTCTCTTGCTACTTCCTCATCCACCTCCTCCTCTGGTCCTCCTCCGCCCCTCCCCTGTCTCCTCCCAGGGGGCGGCGGCGGCGGGAGCTGATGCAGAGAGGCGGGCGCTGCTCCAGATGAAGGCGGCGTGGGGGAACCCCCAGTCGCTGACCTCCTGGAACAGCTCCTCCTCTCCCTGCGCCGACGCCGTGGACTGGGGTCGAGTGCGGCGAGGACGGGTCGGTGACGGGCATCAGCCTTGTCAACCAGGACATCTACGGGACTCCCCGCCGCCACCTGCGACCTCCGCAACCTCTCCTCACTCAACCTTTACAACAACTTCGTCGGCGGCGAGTTCCCCACCGCCCTCTACAACTGCTCCGGCCTCCGCTTCCTCAACCTGTCGCAGACCTCTTCGTGGGGGCGATCCCCGCCGACGTCCACCGTCCTCTCCAGGCTCGAGGTCCTGGACCTCTCCTACAACAACTTCTCCGGCGACGTCCCGGTAGCACTGGGCCGGATCACCGGGCTCCGGCGTCTCCAGCTGGAGCGCAATCTGCTGAACGGGACCTTCCCCAAGGAGCTGGGCGGCCTGGCAAAGCTCGAGTCCCTCAGCCTGGGGGGAAACCCCTTCAAGCCCATGGCCCTCCCGGCCGACTTCGGCAACCTGGGGAGCCTGCAGTTTCTCTGGGTGGGAGAAGCCAACCTGGTCGGCGAGATCCCGGAGAGCCTCGGCAATCTGGCCCAACTCCAGCGCTTGGATTTGTCGATGAACAACCTGAAAGGGGGCATCCCCGGTCGCATCTGGCAACTCCAGCAGCTGCGGGTACTGTACCTATACGACAACCACCTCTCCGGGAGGATAGCCGCCGCCGGGACGTTCTCTGCCACGAACCTGACGATGATTGACCTCTTCCATGAACCACTAAGCGGCCCCATCCCGGAAGATTCGCCAAGCAGCGCAACCTGAGCATCTATTCTTGTACATTAACCATCTCTCCGGCCCGATTCCCACGGCCTCGCAGGTATACCTACCCTTTACGACATCCGCTGTTCACAACAAACCTCACGGGCGTGCTACCGGCGGAGCTGGGGAAGAAATCCAAACTACTCAGCCTGGAAGTGTGCGGCAACCGGCTCTCCGGAGAGCTGCCTGGGAACCTGTGCGGGAGGCACCCTGAACACCCTGGGGTGGTTCAACAATAAGTTCACCGGTGACCTGCCGAAGTCTCTGGTGACTGCAAGTCGCTGCAGAACCTGCAAGTCTACGGCAACGACTTCTCTGGAGACGTCCCCCCGCGTGGGATCTGGACGCTGCCGATCCTGACCGTAGTGTTGATGCACGGAATAGCCTCTCCGGTGAGCTGCCGCGGACGCTGCCGCGGAACCTCTCCCAGGATGGATATCGAAAACACAAGTTTCTCCGCAGGTTGCCGTCGCGGGCGCCAAGCTTGAAGGTGCTCAGGGGCAGCAACAACATGTTCTCCGGTGAGATCCCCGCGGACCTGACTGGCGTCACCCAGCTCCTGGAGCTGCTGCTGGACCGAAACCAGATCTCGGGGGGGGTCCCTGCGGGGATCGGGGCGCTCCAGTCGCTCGCCACCATCAACCTGAGCGCCAACATGCTCTCGGGAGCCATCCCCGCCGAGATGGGGTCGCTACCGGTGCTCACGTCGCTGGACCTCTCGCGGAATCAGCTCTCTGGGGAGATCCCCGCGGCGATGGGCAGCCTCCGGCTCAACTTCCTCAACCTGTCCTCCAACTCCCTCACCGGCCAGATCCCACAAGCGCTTCAGGGATACGACCGAAGCTGCTTCCTCTCAAATCCCGGTCTCTGCTCCTCCAGCAGCCTCCTAAACCTCCCCCTCTGTGGCGAGTCTGGCGACACAAAACCAGCGGCTCCATCCCATGACCGCCGTCCCAGGGATCTGTTCGTCCTTTCCCCTGTCCTTGGTGGCGTCCTCTTCATCGCCGTCTACTCCTTGGTTTTTACCTGGTGAGAAAATTCTGGCGGGGTAAGACCGTGGTGGTATCTCCTCTTGGAAGCTCACCTCCTTCCAGACGTCGTTGGACTTCTCCAAGATCATCTGTGGTCTTACTGCCGACAACCTCGTCGGCCGCGGCGGCCTCGGCAGGTGTACCGCGTCCAACTCGGCGACGACGGCTCCGGGGAGGGATCGCCGTGAAGCAAATCTCCAACAAGAAGCTGCGTTTAAAGCTCGGGAAGAAATTTGAGAACGACGTGAAGGTCTGGGCTCTTCTCCGGCACGCCAACATCGCCAAGTACTCTGCTACGTCTCCTGCGCCGACTCGAAGTTGCTTGTATACGAGTACGTGGAGAATGGGAGCCTGCACGAGTGGCTGCACGGGGAGAGAAGAGATAGCCTCATGGCGGGTGGCGGCTCGATGGCGCAGCAGGGTTTCCTGGATTGGCCGGCGAGGCTGAGCATCGCCGTGGGGACGGCGCGCGGGCTCTGCTACATCCACCACGACTGCAGCCCTTCCGTCGTCCACCGGAACGTAAAGTCCAGCAACATACTGCTGGATGGCGACCTCAATCCCAAGGTAGCCGACTTCGGGTTAGCCCGCATGCTGCTGAGGTCCCGGGAGCTTCAGAGCTTCTCTGCCGTCGCCGGCTCCCCCATACATGGCCCCCGAGTGCGCCTATTCAGGAACGTGAATGAGAAGGTGGATGTGTACAGCTTCGGGTGGTGCTCCTGGAGCTCACCACTGGGAGGCGGGCCAACGACGGCGGGGGCGGGGAGGGGTCCCTCGCCGACTGGGCGTGGCGCCACTTCCAGGAGGACAACTCGGTGGCGGAGGCCGTAGACGAGAGGGTAGGGGGACCCCTGTACATGGAGGAGATGGCGGTGGTGCTGAGGCTGGGGATCGTCTGCACCGGGACGCTGCCGTCGACGAGGCCGTCGATGGAGGAAGTGCTGCAGGTGCTGCTTCGGTGCTCGCAGGCTCACGGAGGCTGCGGGGGCGAGCCCGACCCGGCGCAAGTCGGGAAAACAAGGGTAACTGCGGGAGAGGCAGCCTCCCGATGCCGGCGACGGTGAGGATATGATCACGTCTGAAGCCGTGAATACAGGAAGACGTACCGTTGGATTCAACTTAAATAAAAATAATTATAAAAAAATAAACAAAGTATTATATTTATATATTTAACTATAAAACTTTTTCATAGTCATTCAAATTAGCTATAACAGAAATACTTGTTTCATCAAAACACTTTTTTATGACAAGAATTTAGTCCACTTGAATTTGTACTTTGTACTTACATCTCTTGCTTCTCATTGGATGAGTGTATTGTGTCATATTTTTCATTGGTCAATGAAAAGTAAGAAATACAAGTGTAAAGTACAAAACTCAAGTACACTAAATTATGAAACTGAGTGGGGGGGGCGCGCCGACGGGCCCCCCTCCTCATTAAATGTTTATTTTTTTTTCATTTTATTACACTATTTGTGTGCACAAATGATGTATTTATTTGTGTGCACAAATTGTAAAAAAAAACAGCATTTAATGTTGAAGGGGCCTACCCCTCCACGTGGCGTGCGTGTGGAGGGACGCGGCCCCTCTAGCTCATGCTACGCTCCGACTAGGCGGGAGCGTAGCATTACTCCTAAATTATTCTCCTTCTTATAATAAAGTTTCCTGGATTGTTTCACAAGTAATCTATGAATTAAGGGAAATAGAGAGAATATTTATTAGACTCTTGACTATTTATTTGATAAATAATTTACATCAGGATGTATGTCTTGTAATAAATATTTCTCTAGCTACAAATGTTGGCATATTTTAGAGTCTTTTTTGTTTCCAATGCAACAAATCAAAGTAAATGTTCTATCATATGATATTAATGATATTTCGTTAATACTCATGCAAAATTCAAATCACAAGGTAAAAGACTCTTAATTGTGGGCAGTAGAGGCCCACATTGCAAGATCTTTTCTATCTTAAGTAGCGAACATGTTGGTTTCCTTAAAGCTTCGTTTTTCTTAATCTATATAGAGGTACTCCAATGGGTGGCCCCATTTTGGAAGGGATTACACTTTCAGGAGGAGGTAGCCCATTTGGGGGATGACCAACTTGCTATCCCTGAAGAACATCATATGATGTACAACAACACATGTTTTCTTTACGTGAGGTCTATGAAGAATCCCTGATCGTATGGTTGATGTTGTAGGATCAAAGCCTAATAATAAGCACAAACATGGTTTCATGAATGTGCAGATAGGAAGACCCATGCACTTGTTTCTACTACTAAGTCTCTATCCAATCTTCTTCTTGCAATATTGTGCAATCACTTTTTGTGTACATAGAAGAGGACTTGAGTAAGTAAGCAACTCACTTTAAGGCACCACGTATAAGGAGATGATGGAAAGACTCAGATCAAGTAATGAAGCTTTTAACATCCTTAAGCCATTAGTCACATCGGAACTGCTTTGGCTGACCCTGTCAAGGTGACCTGGATCCATTAAACAACCCATCCTTGTATTTCAAAGAAGGCGGGTGGTCAACACAATTCAATGTGGTCAATGTCATCTCTCATAATTCTTCGAAGCCCCACATTATGGATAAGCATGGCCAAGCTTGTCTAGGGGTTTTTTTTGGGCCAATCTTAAAAGTGCCGTTTGGTATGGTATTAAGATAGATTGAAAATAAATTAAAAATATTTTTAAATTTTTTTATAATATTCTCATTCTATTTCTAATATTTCTAATCTATCATGATATCAAAATGATCAAAAGGTCAGAGTTCAAGATTCGAGTGTTGGGAGATGCATGCTCGTGGAAAATAGGTGTTTGCTCTCGATTGCAGATGACTTGATCTATAAGTAATAATCAATCTCAAAAGGTATTTGAAAGGTTGACTCTTCAATAAGCAATTAATTTTATTTTATTTAAGCTCCATCTCAAGAGAGAAGGATTCAAGAAATGGAAGAGAAAGTGGAGAGTTGTACCGATAATTGGTCACCGCATAGTCTCCCCCTCATTACTTTGCTTGTTAGCTTTCTTTTGAGAGTAGTTGGGGAACAAAGGGCCTTTTGGTACTCTCACCTCTTCTCCTCTCCTCTCTTCGTCTTCTTCTAGGGCCTTTGCTAGGTCGGGCTGGACCAGTTAAGTTTATTGGGCCTAATCGAGCGGGCCTATCGAAACGACGCCATTTAGAATTGAGTTGAGACCATCATCTCATCAAATCACACACCTATGGACCATCCAACTTAGTGTAATGAAATGAAAGAACAGATAAACCCATTTCTAGCTCATCAAGAGGTCATCAGACATGACTTTAGTATCCTTCTTCTTACCGGAACACGTTAAGAGCAGAGATTTGGGTCATGACAAAGAAAATTGTAAGTTCTCATTAATTTATCCTCTTTTAAATGGATGGACATTATTCGATAATAATGGAATGATAGTCAAATTGAAATCAAAATTGAAATAAAAAAACGGTGTTTCTCGGAATTGAAATCGAAAACCCACCACCATTTTGGGAATTGAAATCTGAAACCAGTGGTTTCTGGTGGAACTGCTTGCAACTCTAGGATTGGCTAACATCTCAAGATGACTTCTAAGTGACTTCACTCTCTGACTTGGCTCATGGTTATTGGTTTCCTGTCTCCGGCAAACATGTCATTTGTGGAGAAATACTTGGTACATATTAAATGTGTACACTAAATTAATCACACTCATTATAATTGTAATTTTAAGTTGTGGGACCTTTAATGTATCATTTTTTAAAATCTTCAAATCTAAGTGTCATAATTTTAATAAATATGAGATGTGCACTAAATATTTCTCACAGTCGTTTCTCTCTTTTTGAGTCAACCAAGAAAATTAAGGTCATTTTAGATGTCACCCTGAGAAGTCACCTAACCTGAGCAGCCCCACCCACCCCCCCCCCCCCCCCCCCCCCCCCCCAAAAAAAAAAAAAAACATCTTTTACCTCCAACGTCCAACTTCCCAACAACGTCCGAAACCGCCGCCCCCACTTAAATGCATACATACAACTCACGGGCCTTCCGCCCGCCAGCCACCGCTGCCCCTGGCCCTATAACTGCACACGCTCCGCCCACCACCGCCGCATCATTCCCCGGTCGGTATCCTGTCATGATGGGGATTCCTCGTTTGCTTCTGGAGTCCCTGGTGGTGCTCTTGGCGGTGGTCGCCGCCGCCGCCGACGGGGTGGACATCTGCAACATGACGGAGGACGACCTCAGAGAGTGCAAGGCCGCCGTCACCGGCTCCCCGGAGCCTCCGCCGCCGCCGCCCACGACGGGGTGCTGCGCGGGGATGGCCAAAGCTGACCTCCACTGCCTCTGCTCCTACAGAAACTCCTGGCTGCTCCCCGCCCTCGGCATCGATCCCGGCCTCGCCATGCAGCTGCCTGCCAAGTGTGGTCTCGCCCCTCCGGACCAGTGCTAGCTAGGCGCCGGCGGCCGACGGGCGATGGTGCTGCATGGGTGTTGCTCCATTTGCCCTTCTCTGGTGTTTCAAGTTTCCAGTAGGGCCCTACAGGGCTTTGTATCCTTTCCTTTGTTGCCTCCGTTGGCGGCCCCCATTTGAACCTTTCTATTCCTACCTCAGTCTTATGTCCATGCAGTGAACATCAAAAAAAATATGCATTAGAATTGACATACTTTAATAAACTGTGTCACTTCAACTTGGTTTAATATATTTTTTTCATCTCTATTTTTTAAACCTTAACCGAATGTATCCAGTTTAATGCACCAAATATATGCACTAAATATTTCTCGATGACCATTTGCCATGAGATGAAGTCTCATTGTACAATTTATGTATGCTTGCTGCAGGTTAATTGTTTTCCAATCATGAATTCTAATCTTATCTCATTGTTTCAAGGTAATACGAGGGCAGAGATTTAAAAACAGGTGTGAAAGTTTTAATCATTGGGATATATACGTTTTGTGTACTCATTTCATGTTATTGTCTAGTTGAGAGAGTGCTAACCGGCGACAACCTCCCTTTCTTCAGGGTCACACAGTGGCATTGACCACATTGTAACTTGGGCAATTGATTAAGAAGTTACCCACTGTGGGTACTCTTCCTAGCAAAGAGATTAAAATTTGCACCGTTGACACCAACTTAAGGTTTCAAGCTTATAATTGGTATCCTACTTCCTAGTACATTCAAGAGACGTTTGTTAGTTGCCAATGGTGACATATACTTCTCTTCTGAGTACAGCAGTCTACGTTGTCCGTAAAGATTCATAAATCATAAATATATAGTTCCAATTGAACCACTCATACTGCTTGTTTCAGATTTGTGTTGATCTCTTGTTGGGTAGAAGAAAGGTGGATGCATTAGTTTTAGGGAAAATTCAAGGTTTGATAGGAGAGTGTGTTTTATGTGTTTATGGGTTTTGTCCCATATTGAAAAACACAAGTAAGTGAGAGGCCTTTATAAGTCCTTGTGGTTCTAAAGACTTGTTCCTATGGAATTAGAAGGAGGTATGCCTAAGACACACACGTGCACTCGCCCGCTGGCTGGGCTAGGCGGGCAGCGCGCGTGTGAGGTGACCGCGGGTCTTATTGGATCATCACTCTTTTTTCAATCTGTTTTTCCCTTTTTACTTGGTGGACTTGTGGGACGCGTCCGTCCTTGAAGAAGTGAACTGGCGTGTAATGAGGCGTAGGCGGTTGTGATAAGGAGAGAGAAAAAAATCGAGTTGACCTAGTCTTCTTTCTGAAGAAATCTCTTGCGGTCTCTCTCGCGCTCTCTGTCTGTAACGCTGTGCACACCACCGGAGAATCGCTCTTTGCTAGTCGTTTCTTGCCCTCGCCTTTGACGCGGACGTCACCGACGTTGCTTGCCGTCGGCGTGCCGCGCCTTCCTCTCCACCACCGACTGCCTCGTTCTCCGCGTCGTCGATGTCTGGTGCATGCTTCTTTTGCCCTACATTCAATAGAGATCCTTCTTTACATATTAGATAGTTTTCGCTTTACGAGATCAACAGTGTGCAACTGTTATCTCGTTGGATGTGGTTGTACTCTGGGAGAAGATCGTTGTTTTCTTTTCGCACCTATAATAAGGGCGATATCTTCTCTAAGACAAGTTCCTTTTGAAACGAATCCACTGTCTCTATATAGATATATTCTTATTCATATTTTCAACATGTATATTTTACTTATCTATTGTTATCCTCTTGAAATGATGTCTATGTTGATTTATATAAATTTGTATTATGTCGTTATATTTACACTATAAATTATGGATGTTCTATGGCCGTGCGAAATTTTTTATTCCCACTGTTTTCATGACACTTCTTACATGGCCATTCATTAGCAAATTTTTCTTGCAAATTAGTCATTTCACATCATGGAAGGAGGACTGGGAACATGTCAGGTAGACAAGGCTGCCTATTCCATGTGAGGGATCGTTCACGAGAAAGTAGTATCACATTTGTCCTTTTTATCAGTCATTACGCCCACAAGCTTCGTGTTAAAACAGTACTACTGTACTCACCTGTTTGATTCCTCCAAGGTGGTAATTAAGAACAAGGGACATATAATAATGTAGTACCACGATTCTTTTTATATGATTGAACCCATCTCTCTCTCAGATTTCGGTGGATATTACTATTGTGGGTCTAGATCTGCATCTCAGATGACTGAGACAATGAGAGAAAATGATCTCAGAGATGGAGTCAGGCCACTTTGATTCAAAGATTAAGTTATTCATAGGTAATTTAACCATAGATCTACTAACTCAGAAATTAGAAATTAGTTTACTCCATTTTAGTTGAAGGTTTAAGCTATCCATTGGTTTTTTTAATTTTTAGGTCAATTTTTTTCTTTGACTCAACTTATTTTTAAGAAATAAAAATAATAAAAATAAAATTTATGAGATATATAATAAAATAATATTAAAAAATTAATAATGCTTTTTTAAATTTTTTTCAAAAAAAAATTAACCACCTCTACTCCACCTTTTGAGGTGAGGTAGATTTACCTGGGTAATTTGGGTTAAATAGAGATACCCCTGGGTAAGTTGTCCCCCCTCTCCAAATCTTAAGTTTTTTGGGTTTACCCCTGGATAACTTTGATTTACCCAGAGATTCTCTCCCAAAGTGCCCTAATCTAAACTCAAATCTTGAGTAATTGAGATGATGAGAGAAAATAAATATCTGACCCACTCACAGCTGATCTCTTAAGCAACGAGATAGTTAGTCTCGGAGATAAAAATCTCAAGTACGACTCTCTAATAGTTAATTAAGTCGACAAAGGGAAGAACTAGATTTGCAAAAAGAGTTGGAACGGAAGAGAAAATTTATACGGTGGAACTATGTCTAGTGTTGACACTTATCCTTCCTCTTTACTTGTATTTGTTGATGTCTTTTCGAAAACGGCATTGGGTAGGAAAAGCAAACAGATTTCAATCTGAAACTTAAGCTCCTTTGTGAAGATCTATTCCCTCTTCTTCTCCCTAAGTGATAAGTGGGCAGATCCGGGCAAGGTCCAACAAGAGTATTGCTTTGGACCCGATCCAGGGACCTATCACTTTTAATTACATATCTAAGTGAGTTCAGGTGTAGCCACCGTTGCCCATCACATGCCAGCATGTTCTATGTATGTACGTGTGATAAAAAAAAAAACAGGCGCTCACGTAATATTTAAGAATTAAGGAGTCCAAATTAGTTCTATGAGCCTGATACTTCGGAGGATAAGTACAAAAGCCACAGCACATAAATATAAAGTCAAGTCAAAGAATACCTTTTTTAAAAGAAAAGTGAAAAAGGGTACAACAAAGGCAACTTTTTTTTTTAAACAAAAAAAAACTTGATTATGTACAGCTGAGGATACTTTATATGAAGCATCCATCATCATTACTAAACATCAATGAGACCCTGTTAAGTCCATCCCTTTGCAAAAATTAAAAGAGCCCACTTGGCATTAGCACGAATTGTGGCTGCACAAACAGCATCTAAATAATTTAAGATGCTGTACGAAATTAAAATTGAGTAGAAAAAGGTTAAATTTGATTTGTCAGACTGTCTTAATCTATATATGAAGTAATATATATTGAATCTTCTTTATTTAAAAGTCTTTTGAGTGGGAACTCTTTCATCTAGCTTAAATTTGGTGATTTTATTCTGATGGTCCGAAAGATTCCTGATTCCAAGATTCAAATGTTTATTGGCAAAAATATGACTAGCAATACTACATGGTAACATGGGTACCAACTAATTGATCACATGCAAACACAGAAGAGAATAAGAGGAGACACTAAAAAAGATACAAACCCAACCTTATCAGTACTGGAGAGCACCCGAAACACATAAAACCAATAATCAGATAGAAGAAACACACTTTCCTGACAGCTTCCACAATGAAATGTCCCACCCAACTCTCATGACAAGAAGCTCTCTATAGTACTCAAATTTATTAACCCCACATAATAGCGACACTTTAAATACCAATTAATGCCATTTAATCATAATTATTAATATAAGTACCATTACTACTACCTACTAGTACTCGCTCTCTTTCCCCATGTACTGGATCCGAAAACTCATCCAAGTGGAGAAGAGAAGACCCGATGAAAACGTCTCGCAACTCGCAAGTATCTGTGGACCCGACCCGATAAGAAAAACGACAGGCTTGGCAGCTCGGAATGATCGCGTCTTCCACTTGGTCTCTTACTCGGCTGCCGCGGCCGCCTCCGCAGCAGGGGCTTCAGCGGCCGGCTCCTCCTCCTCCACGGCCGCCGCTTCCTCCACCTTGAGGGGCTCCTCCTCCACGGGGGCGGCCTCCTCTGCCGGGGCCTCTGCCTCCGGCTCCGCCGCCGGCTCCTCCTCAGCTATTGCAGGAGCGGGCTCCTCGACCACCACGGCCTCCTCCGCTGGAGCTGCTACTTCTTCCACCTTCTCCTCAGCCACCACGGCCTCCACTGGCACCTCGGCTTCTGCCACCGGGGCTTCCTCGGCCGGAGCAGCCTCGGCCTCTACAGGAGCAGCTGCCTCAGCTTCTTCAGGAGCGGCCTCAGCCTCTACAGGAGCGGCTGCCTCAGCTTCTGCAGGAGCGGCCTCAGCCGCTACAGGGACGGCCTCTTCTTCCACGGCCTTTGACTCCTCCACGGGCTCTGGTTCCGCTGCCAGGGGTGCGGCGGCGGCGGGGGCCTCTGCTTCCAGCTCGACGGCGGGTGTCTCAACCTGCACACGACATAACAAAGACCACTGTTACGTGATGAAGAAACTTAACCCCTGTGCGTGGCCACGCATCCTAAGCTTCTACTTTGAGTACTACGACCCGATCCACGTGGTGGACTTCCATTGGATGCAGATGCTCAAACCCTTAGCTTTAACCTGCTGACCAACACCCATAGACGTGGAGTGGTCATGGATCCACGAGGAACACCACCCGATCTGCAGATCACCACCACCCCCACGCTCAAGAACAGCCCACCTCTCTCTACCTACTCCCTTCCAGAAAGAACACCTTCACCGTTCTCCCCCGATCTCCTTAGAACCGAGCTGTCATAACCTCGATCGCAGTTAACAAACAGGGGGAAACCCCAAACTCCGAGAGGATCATCACAAGATATATCGCAGAAACCTCACTACAAATACATCGCAACGGAAGGAGCCTAGAGGAGGATCACAAGATCTTCCCTTCGACGCAGAAGGATGCTCCCAAGATCATCCATGCGGAGCAAGAAAGCAACACGGAGATTACAGTGATGATCAGATGCTCACCTCAACGCTGGCCATGGGGGAGATCTAAGAGCTAGCAAAGAGGCGAAGGAATTAAGAAGAAAGAAAGGCGGGGTGGGCCGGGTGGGATCTCAGAGCAGGCGAGGGGATAGAGCTGGAACGAGAGAGGAGTGAGCCAGCTGCCCTCTATGGGGTGGCTATTTATACTGCCAGACCTGAGAGTGGAGGGTTTCGCCTGTCCAAAAGGCTAATTCTTACCACCTTGGATCCACGTATTCCATCCAACTTGAACCAATTGGAGACGTGGGTGGCATTCCCTACTGTTCATTCTTTTCCCCCATCTTTTCACATCGATTTGGAATGTTGCTATCATGGTGAGGTTGTCATCCCTCAAGTGTTTTTGTACAGGTTGTAATAGATATGTATATTAACGAGTAACAGTTGTCATCTAGCTAGTAAAATATGAATAAGATATCTAATTGCTTTCATGCTAATCCTGTCATACAAGTAGTATTCATATGGTATGATAGGGTGTACATCTTCTAATTATAATCAAGTATGAACAGGCAATGACAGCAAGAACTTAAATTAGAGGAGATAGATTCAGCTCGGAATTCAAACCCTAAAACTTGTTCAAACATTAATTTTATCATAAACAATATTATAGAAATAAACAATGTATGAAGGTTAGATAATCAGATACGTCTCACATGAGAAAATATATATAGGTGGAGAATCAAAGGTCGGAAACGCATGCATATATAGTAAAAGAATAAACATTAATTTTTTTATTGTGGAAGATTAGAAATACATAGTGATATATATAAAAATATGTGATGTGGGGAGCAAAAATTCAGAATCAGTATGGGTCTTCCTTTAACTCTGTAGCTGGTCAGATCAATGATGAAAGATACAACAAAGGTAATTATTTGTAGGATATTTGCCTATATGCCCCTCTTAAACCAAACATTAATGGTAAAACCCCATGCGTTATCTATATCTATTATCTACGCATACATCCTTCTTATATGAATTAATAACCAGCCATGCCTTTTTCATCGGTTTTCTTTAATAAACTATCTATATCTCTTAAGTAAAGACTTACAACATGGCATAATACTTTATGAATATTTTGATGGAAGCTTGGTTTCCAAAACCTATCACATGGAGTATGTGGTTGGGTGTATCGTACCGAACCGATCTAATATACTCGAACTGTATTATTTTTTAGACTTTGCAGTCTCAGATGTAGTAGACAAATATTTTTTTTTAATTTTTAATTATTAAAATTTGAATATGAATCGAATCGAATCGAATCCATGCACTATAATTCATATTGGTACCTAAAAAAATCAATCTAATCTAGTTCATCAATCCGACCAACCTTTAGAAAGAGGTTACATGATCTCATATTCATGAGTAATACTTGTCAATGAGATATCTCACCTAAGTGTGCGTGAACCAATCACATAAGAGAGAGATGGAACACATCAGATGTGGACCTAAACCATTATTAGTACAACTTAATACACGGAGGTAGGAGGGTATAGAAACAAATATGACAGCACAATGAACTCTAGTTCAAGTTTTATTTTGAGATGGGTATACAAGCAAAAACAAACCCTATCAATGCCACCCATCTTCACAACTCGCAGGGATCTTTTAACAGAGGAAAGAGCAAACAAGTTGGAGTAGCCTTTTCTCCACCGGGGGTTTGCTTTCCGGGCCCTTCTTATTTAATTGGGCCCCTTTTCTCTGGCCCAGGGCCCCGCGCCTTTCCCTTTTCGCCACCACCATCTTTGTCCGGTCGCTGAGAGCAGTCCAGCTTTCTCGAACTACGGGCCAGTCTGGCGGGGCCCATCCACGTGGCTGGCTTCCGTTCCACCTGCTTCTGCAGGACACGTACGCACGCCTGACCCGTCCGAGCTGGAAAGCTGGGCGGGGCGGTGCGCTGGCGGGCCCCCACCGGCCGCGCCAATCCAGCTTGAGGGGACGGGCGGGGCGGTGGAGTGGGGCCCGAAGCGGGGGGAGGGTACGAATCAGATCGCGGTAATGATGACGTGGACGGAACGTGACAGGCTGTCGCTATCCGGAGTTCCCGCTTGGAGGAGTCCATCCAGTGGAGGGATGAGATGTAAAGAAAAGGAAGGGAACAGGGTCGCATGCGTGAGGGTGGGGCCCGGCGGTCTCGTCGGGCCACGTGGACAGCCTGGACGCCGGGTCTTCAGTGGAGATTTCAAGTTTTTTCGCGATAATTATAGAGAAACCCTTCTTGCATATATGATTGTAGGAATCCACTCTGATGTATAACCCTCATAATTGTAGAAATATCCCTGTAATTAACTGTTGCCAAAAAAATGCATGATGGCCTTATACGTGCATAATATGCATCTTAGAAAGTTATCTCTATAATTATGTACATAGGAGGGTTATCTTACAACTTCGTTTATTTCTTACAATTCTAAAGTGAGTTGGTATTAACATATAACGGGGAATTTTGACTTTTGGTTCAAAAAATATCTTCAAAATTAATTTTAGATCCACTGTTTGAAAATTTTAAATTTTAATTCTAAATCTATTAAATGTTAATTTTTTGGTCTTTTTTTAATGTCTCCCCCCATTTTTATTTCAAAAATCATATTATACCCTTGAGACCTTGACTTGATCGCGAACCAAACCGTCCACTCCATAGCGAATTATATGGTAACCAAATTAGTCATTCTAAACATTCTTTACTTGTTTCACTAATGGAAGAAGTAATAGACGGTGCTCCACGAGAAATATCACTAGATGATACAGGAATGAGAGTGTTGGTGTTAAAACATCATTAGATTAATATTACACATATATATTATATAATTATACATGATAAATATAAGGTTTGCTTGTATGGATGTATTTTTTATCTTGGCACATGTAATTAGTATATGATATGTGTTTTCATTTTTATTTTATTTATGAGTATAGTACTAAATTATCTATGAAATGAATGTGATCATTTATTACAATTTAATTACATCATTAGAACTATTTATTCAACAATTTGAAGGGTATTTGGGATTCTTACACCCCAAACTGTCCTATTCTAACGGTGGTTACCTATTTTGGATGGGAGTTTTACTTTTGATAGACTTAAAATTAAATGAATCGAAAATTAAGTAGGGACTTTAAAATTAGATCGGGGTGTTGATTCCACCTAGAAACAATTGAACCCCACAACAATGCGCATTGTGATGTGCAGAAAATCTTTCTTATGTGATATTAAGTAAGCCATAATTGGCAAATAACCCTTGGTGTGATTAGGGGGCACAGCACAAGAGGCTAACTGATCTTCTTCAGTTTGATTGGGATTATATCATTAGGGAGATTAGAATAGTAGAACAAAGATTTATGTAGTTGATCAAGGTTAAATAAGATGATACTTAATTATAATGACCAGGATATAACCATACACACAAAGAAACAACTCAGGATGCAATACTTTATTTGCCACTCTCCCTTCCCTTCGTCCGATTAGAAACGGACTAAAATTAATTAATGTTCTTAACTATGATAATACTATGCGTCGAGAGCCTACTTATTTTACAGACGATTTGGACCGGTTTTGCCATTCCGACAAGCAATGTAGCTTGATTCCCTTCCGTATTATAATATAGATTAATTAATTCTTGTGCTGTCTTTTACATTAGCTTGGGCTTGACCGCGCCACTAACAATTGTTTGATGAATAGAGATATATAGTTGTCGTAAGCATATATAGTTAATTTGTCACACCGATCCCGTTCGGACGTAGAAAATTTTGATACGCAGGCAGCATGATTCAATTTATCAACTGTTCATTTTTAAAATATTTTAATTATTAAATTTTAAATTTTATTTGTGTCAAATCGGATTGAATCGATGCGATTCCTTACGAGTCCTACAATTAATCTTACAAATTTCTAATTCTATTCGATTTAACGGTACGGCAAAGAAGGTTAGATGTAGAATTCTATTTGAAAGTCATGATAATTCGCCCTGGATATAACTTAATTTGCTATTAAGTTGAGGAAGTCTAATGGCTCATACGGCTTTCTTTCTCTCTTTTTTCTTCTGAAGGTGCGGGGGCAGAGGCGTCTATTTTGTAACATCATTAATCAACTCAAAATATATAGGTAATTATAATAAACAAGTTTATAAAGATAATTTGGATTTATGGTCGTAATTATCTTCTCTCTCTTCTGTATCTTTTATTGAGTCATTTGATATTAAGATAAATTAAAATTATATTTAAAATTTTAAAGATATTTTCACACTGTTTTTGATCTATTTCAATATCAAATATGAGTACTTATAAATTCTCGATGGAGCTCTGATAATTAACTTGGTTATGAAAGGCAGATGGTCAGGTTCGCATGCAGCTCCCGAGCCATATAATAATTAAAACTCTACGTACGTACATAAATGTTAAGTACGTAAACGTAATTATAAAGATGATAGCAAGCACGTGCCAACCCTGCATCCGTACGTTGCTGCAGAATACATGTCGAATTCCAACAGAGCTTCTACAGTACGAGGGAGTGCGTGTCCGGTGGTGACGTCTTATTGACGTCAGATGGCTATCAAACTTCGTCTACCATACTCTGCATGCATGGTATACCGTCCACATGCACCAGCCAACTGTGTAATCCAGGATTCTTGTGAGACAACAACCCACGTCGTCTACCATTTGCAAAGACTGGTCTTAAGCGCGAGCTGCCGACGCATCTGAGTGCATGTCTAGCCGACATATATAGTTGGTCGGATTAATGAATTAATTAGATTGGATTGGATTAATATTTAAACACGATATATACGAATTATAGTGTATATTGATCCAATTTATAATTTAATAATTAAAAAATTAAAAAGAAAATAAAGTTTTTACTATGCGGTCTAACACCCAGCCAACTGTGATAGACGGTGCCCGTCCCTATTCCTAGAGATTTCACCATAATATATATGAGGGTCGTAAATAATGGTGTGTGATTTTTAAACGTTTATCCACCTAAAATATTGACATTGTAAAGGTATAGTTTAGTCCTAATGTAGTGAAAATAAGTATGTATTTATTAAAAAAAAAATTCATTCCTCTTCTTTCAAGAGGGTCTTTCTAGCTTCTAAGAAAGAGATAAAATCTCAAATGAGAATAATACCCTTTGAAGGTATATTAAAATTTCACGCATCAAGATTGATGTCGTACATGGGAAAAGAACAGGAGCTATATATAGATCTATCCGAGCGTCTTATCACAACAAGATTCACATATGTTGATAAGATGTATAGAGAGATATTTTAATCTGATATTAAATATAGTAAAAAATAAATATGTTCCTATAAATAAAATTTATTAAAAGGGCAAGCTTATAAGTTCGATAACATCTTTTCTAAGTTCAAATCTGGCCAAGCCCAAGTGTTATTAGATTAGGTTAGGTTGGACTTAACTAATCTAGCTATCTAATTATAAAACTCGACTCAATATGAAAAATTAAATAAAATGTTATTAATATTATTAAAATAATATTTACAAAAATATCGATCGATCAAATATTTAATATCAATCGACCGATTTGGAGTAACTGAAAGCTTAATATCAATAGACTAATTTGAGGTTTAGTCAATTGAAAGTTTAATAACAATTGATCGATTTAGAATTTAGTCGACTAAAAATTTAGTATCACATGTCTACCAAACTTGCTCGGTTTAAATAAAAAAAACTCAACTGACCCAAATTTTTAATAGATCGAACTTTTAAGCTCTTCCAAAAATCTATAGACTTAACAAGAAAATGTGGCGACTTGGATCAATGTTGGGCTAGATTCGCAGATCCATCAGATCCATCCGATCCGAGAATCCTAATTAGTAGGGATGCCCATGTTTTAGGTCTTCACTAATCTCTTAACTTATGTATAAGAAATGAGAGAAATGTTTTGTGCACGTTTGCACGGTCAAAAACACGACGTTAGAATCACCGGGTCGCTGGTCATTGGTCCACGTTGCAACCCGCCCACGTTAGCAGCCCTTACACCTCGCCGCCTGCTACGTGGTTTTCGAGGTGTTTCATCATGAAACTGCCACAATCACGAAACCGCAATTGTGTAAGATATTTTTGAAACCCAATTTTGCCTTTTCTGTCTTTTGTGCCAAAATAATCTGAGAAGAGCCTCCTCCATTGCAACATCTAAATGGAGTATTGAGTCTTGTCACTGGAATCTTTCTATTTGTCACTGGAATCTTTCTATTTGTCATAAATAGAAAGATTTCATAGAAAGATTCCAGTGACAAATAGAAAGATTTCACTTTACATAGACTTACGAATTGTAGTCACAAATAGAAAGATTTCAGTGACAAATACATCCTTTCAGTGACAAATAGATAGATTCTAGTGACAAATAGAAAGATTCCACTTTACATAGACTTACGAATTGTAATGACAAACAGAAGATTACAGTGACAAATAAAAAGATTCCACTTTACATAGACTTACGAATTGTAGTGACAAATACATTCCTTTCAGTGACAAATAGAAAGATTCTAATGACAAATACATTCCTTTCAGTGACAAATAAAAAGATTCTAGTGACAAATATAAAGATTCTAGTTTACATAGACTTACGAATTGTAGTGGCAATAGGTTCATTCCAGTGACAAATACATTTCTTTCAGTGACAAATACAAAGATTCCACTTTACAAAGACTCAAAAATTCCAGTGACAAATAAGTTGATTCCAGTGACAAATAAAAAGATTTCAGTGACAGATAAGTAAGAGTACATAACATTCAAAAAACAAGAAGAAGTTTAGAAACAAATAGAAAATTCCAATGACAAATAATTAAGATTTATTCATCGATTATAATGGCAATGGAGTACAAATAACAGTCACAAACAAAAAGTGAAGCGAGTGAGCGGGGATGTTGCAATGGAGGAGGCTCTTCTTAGATTATTTTGACACAAAGGTAGGAAGAGCAAAATTGAGTTTAAAAAATATCTCACATAATTGCGATTTCGTGACTATGGCAGTTTCATGATGAAACGTCTCGAAAAGTTGCATAGCAGACAGCGAGAGATATAAGGGCGACTAACGTGGACGGGTTGCAACATGGACCAATGACCAGCGACCCGATGATTTCAACGTAATATTTTTTACCGTGAGAACGTGCACAAAACATTTCTCGTAAGAAATACGGAGACTTCTTTTAAACAAGTACAAAAAACTCTCAAAATGGCTCGCGACGGAAAGTATGGGTTTTTTGTGTATAAACCCCTATAAACTAGTGCATTTACAAGTACACATTTGTCTTCCCTGAATGGCCAAACTAATATGAGAAATATCTAAATGATGATGTTATACATTTTGCACTTTTATACGATTAAATTATGCTACAAAGAAACATATATATAAAGCGACCCCAAAATTTCCCCAGAAACATATACTCCCATCATGCTTGTATGAAGCCTATCTGGAATCATTATTTGGATGGTGGGAACATAACTACATGAATTTGGATGCATTATCCATACACACCTGTTGAAAAAATGGGAACAAATGAGGACACATGTTGATGACGCCGAAGACATATATATATATATATATAAACATATCTGCATCCCTAAACCAAACCATGTTCAAGTCATACATATGACACAAATAGATCATCCCAAAACATTGTTCACATATAATACTAATGTCTCCATCAAAGGACTAATTAATCGGACAACGAAGATAACTGAGCAGAAGATCCCATTCGAGGGAGGAGAGAGGGATGAGACAGGTGAAGTTCCAGGGAGGTGCGTAGATCTCAAGGGTGGTGGCGGTGGTGGTGGTGATGGATGTTGGAGGGGCACTGAAAGGAATCCCAGGATTCCTGTGGAATCCTGTTGGCAGTCCAAAAAGCAGAGGTGAGCGTATCATTTCCCTTCGTTCGAGTGGACCGTTCGAATGGATTCCATGGCTTGCAGCTAGCTAGCTAGCTGATGTTGGCGTGATCGGTGGCATTTTAGTTTTGTAGGCCCCAATTGGCAGTGATTTAAAACCCAATTGTTTTTGTGAATAACAGATTTTGGGTTCCATATTGTCGATAACCTCTGATTTGTAATGATGACATATATTGTACATATTAAAGATGACATGGTAATTTTTGGGGAGGATTTACTTAATTTATATATAATTTTCGAAGTGTGTAAATTAAAATTTTTTCGGTCAAGTAGGATAAGAATAATACGAGTACACAGAAAATATGAGTTATTAAGTCCTGATCTTAGAGTTCACGAACATCAATCTCTAAACCCACAAAATCACACGGAACAGAATTTTCTTGTTACAAAAAAAAAGTGACATGGTAAACATAGAATTTCAATGTGATTAATTTATATAAAAATAACAAAGTTGAAGATAAACATGGAGGTGATAATTATATGGGTGATGGGCCCCTCTTTTTTTTATCTTATCACTTTCATAGAAACTAATCAGCAAGTGACTAGGGGTCCGCAGCATTAAACCACTTTATCACAACAAAGTCTTTAGGATAGACGTTCTTATATATCTGCGTTAGATATATATGAAAAAAAAAATTCACATCACAAACTACACAAACAAATTCTAAAAGCTCACGATCTATAAAAAGCTTCAAAAAATGCAAGCCCTCGCCGGCAAAAATCTTCCCATATTAAACAACGTCCACATCATGTACTAACACGAACAATTGTCCACATACATCACAGAGTTAACAGGACAGCAAGTGGGGGAGGGGGGGGTGTGGAGGTAGAATCGCATCACCGGTGGGTCCCGACAGCGCAGTTTGTCCGAACCGGACACGTCTCGCAGGAGTCCGATGTCCGCGAGCGGCCCGGTTCATGTGAATCCGCTGTGGCCCGACAAAAGGGGGCCGCCTCCGGACAGGGTGCCTCCAAGGCTGCAAAATTTATGATGCTTGGTTTGGTCCCTATCAGTTGTACGTGGACACACTGTTGTCGGAAGAGGTGGATTAACAGGAATGTTATAGTAACCAAATTTGAAGATGGGCAAAATTTTAATATATTCTTCTTAAGAAGTATTATTTTTATTCTAAATTTTAATTTTTAAAAAGAAAAAGATCTTCTTGAGAAAAGAGACATTTATCTTATTTATAAGAACACATTTATTTTTATTTATTTTTAATGCAGGGTTAAATTATATCTCTACGTAGTTCTCTCCCTTTAGTGATAATAAGATAAGAGTGTGCAGATCTTATTAAGATAAGATGTTCGAAGAGAACATATAGCTGCATTTTCACAATCTCGAGGGTGTGCAGAACTTGTTAAGACAAAATATTCAGACATGGTGCATGACCTTTCTTTTAGTTCCCACAGATGACGCCATTGAAGATGGATGAAATTTTAGCGTGTCCATCCCAAGAAATATTGTCCTCAGAGTTTTGTTTTTCTCTTTGAAAATGACCCTCTTAAAATAAGAGACAAGTGTCTTACTTATAAGTACATATTTATTTTCACTTATCTCTGATGTGAAACTATATCATGCCTCTACAAATAGGCAGGGCTGTTCAAAGTTTGGTCCAACCCGAAGAACCGAATCGAACCGAACCGTTTCGATTTCAATCTCCTACGGTTCAGTTCGATTTTTTATTGTGGAACCGAAATAAATCGAATATATGTATATAATTATTTAATAATATATAATATCATAAGAGCGCCCTGTAGTGCAGTGGCTTTGAGCACGGGCCGCGCGCAACCTCCAAGGGGAGGTCGGAGTTTGACTCTCAAATCACTGTTAAAAAAATCTAACTTTTTTCCTATTTTCAGTTTGAACTGAAACGAACCGGCACTACAAGGAAAAGCGGATTTACCAACGGAATTTTTCGACGGACATATGTCGTCGGAAAAGCCGTATGCATTTCTGACGATATATTTTCGTCGAAAATATCGTCGTGTTTTCCGACGGAACATATTATGTCAGAAACTCAGTCGGTATTTCTGACGGATATTTTCCGACGCCGTCGGAAATACCGACGGAGTTTCCGACAGAATATGTTTCGTCGGAAAACCCACAAATTTCCCCCCACCCCACCTTTCCTCTCTCTCTCTCTCTCTCTCTCCTCTCTCTCTCTCTCTCTCTCTCTCTCTCTCTCTCTCTCTCTCTCTCTCTCTCTCTCTCTCTCGCTCTCTCTCTCTCTCTCTCTCTCTCTCTCTCTCGTCTCGGGCATCGCCGCGACCTCGCGCTGCCGCCGCTCCGAGCCGCCGCCGCTACCCACACCGCCCTGTCGCCTCCAGCTCGCCGCCCCTGCCGCCGTCTACTACCGCCTCCAGCTCGCCGCCCTGCCGTCGCCTCCAGCTCGCCACTGGTATGTCTCCTCCCTCTCCCTACAACCCTCCCTCCCCTCCCTCCCCCCCCCCCCCCCCCCTCCCCCACAGTCCCCAGTCGCCGACGACAGTCCCCCCCCTCCGTCCCCCCCTCCCCCACAGTCCCCTCCTCCCCCACCGTCCCCCCCTCCCCACAGTCCCCCCCCTCCGTCCCCTCCTCCCCCACCGTCCCCCCCCCCCCTCACCCACATTCCTCCCCCACAGTCCCCCCCCCCCCCACATTCCCCGCCACAGTCCCCTGGCCTCACAGTCCCCCCCCCCCCCACATTCCCCCCCTCCGTCCCCTCCTCCCCCACCCTCCCCCCATCCCCACATCCCCGCCTCCGTCCCCCCCACCCCCACAGTCCTCCCCTCCCCCACAGTCCCCCCCTCCCAAAATCACAAATAGGGATCTGATTGTTGTGCCCTTCACTCCGACACGACCGAGTGGTGAAAGTGACGTGTGAGAACTGACGGAATCGTAATTGGATTCCGGTTGGGTTGAGCGCTCAAATTATAATCTAAAATAAACCGAAGTGTAAATGATCAAAAAAGCAACCAGGGGGTCCAAAATCACAAATAGGGATCTGATTGGCATGCCGTTCGTTTCGACTCGACCGGGTTGGTGAAAGTGATGTGTGGGAACTGACGGAATCCTAATTGGATTCCCGATTTGGGTTGAGCGCTCAAATCACTAATCTAAAATAAACCGAAGTGTAAATGATCAAAACAAGCAACCCGGGGGTCCAAAATCAGAAATAAGGATCCGATCGACGTGCCGTTCGCTCCGACACGATCGGATGGGTGAAGTGACGTGTGGGAACTGACGGAATCTTAATTGGATTCCCGGTTTGGGTTGAGCGCTCAAATCACTAATCTAAAATAAACCGAAGTGTAAAGGATCAAAATAAGCAACCGGGGGGTCTAAAATCACAAATAGGGATCCGATCGGCGTGCCGTTTGCTCAACACGACCGGGTGGATGAAAGTGACGTGTGGAAACTGACGGAATCCTAATTAGATTCCGGTTTGGGTTGAGCGCTCAAATCACTAATTTAAATAACCGAAGTGTAAACGATCAAAATAAGTAACCCGGGGGTCCAAAATCACAAATAGGGATCCGATCGGCGTGTCGTTTGCTCCGACATGATCGGGTGGGTGAAAGTGACGTGTGGGAACTGACAGAATACTAATTAGATTCCCAATTTGGGTTCGGTGCTCAAATCACTAATCTAAAAAAAATCGAAGTGTAAAGGATCAAAACAAGTAACCCGGGAGTCCAATATCACAATAAGGATCCGATCGGCGTGTCGTTCGCTCCTACACGATCAGGTGGGTGAAAGTGATGTGTGGGAACTGACGGAATACTAATCGGATTCTCGGTTTAGGTTCGGAGCTCAATCACTACTAAAAAAAAGCTTAAGTGTAAATGATCAAAAATATTATCTAATTAAACTTAATGATTAATCACATTTTAAATTTAATTTATGAAAATAATGTTTATATATTATTTTTTATTTATGTTTCTCATATTTCTTTATTTTAATGTAGGATCCTCCGGCACCTGACGATCGTGAGGCGGGGACAGCGAACGATCCAGCAAATTTCTTGATTTTTACCATTTATAATTGTGTATGATTTTATATTTCTTGTGTGTGTGATTTTATGTTTGATTTTTAGTACCTATTATTGGAATGTATGAATATTTTTAGCCGTTCTGTAATTTATCATTGTTAATTCAGTATTTAAAAAAAAATAAGTTGATATTTTTCGACGGAAGTTCCGACGGATGTCATCCGTCGAAAATTTTCGACGAATAGCGTTCCAACAGATGTATTCGACGGGATATACCGACAGAATTTCCGACAGACTTCCGACGGATTGTCTGTCGGAATGTACCGACAAATTTTTCGACATCGTTTTCCGACCACAAGTCCGTCGGAATTTGCCGACGACTTTTCTTACAGAATATTTCGTCGGAACTTTCGACGGATTGCCGACGGATTTGTCGTCCGTCGGTAATTTCTGACGAAAATTTTCCGACAGCCGTTTTTTTACGGTCGTTCGTCGAAAAGTTGTCGAAAGCTTATGTTTCCGTTGGATTTCCGACAGATTGTGTCCGTCGAAAATGCCACTTTTTCTTGTAGTGTGATTCACTTGGGAACACTCGGTTAAATTCGGGTTAGAGGAAAATGGGGGTGAATCGGGCCGAACCGACCCTGTGTTCACCCCTACAAATAGGGCTGTAAAAAATATTTGAAAATTCGATTATCCGATCCAATTTTAATAAAAATTATAAGATTTGAAAACATATTTCACCATCGATAGCAAATCAGAATCGGATTCAGATTCAGATAAATCTGATTATCCGTATCTGATTTCCGAATCCAATAATATGTATAATATATTATATATTATACATTAATATACAACATCTATCTGAATATTTGATTATAATATATCTAGACAAGAAAATTGATATAATATATATAATATAACTTATATTATATATTATCTGAATATCTGATTATTTATTTTTAAATCTAATTTTTTTAATCTATTCATATTGAACACTATCCAATTTTCAAATCTAATTTTCGATAATTCAAAGAAACAGATTCAAATACAAAACTATGTTTTCCATATCCGATTCTATATCGGATATTTTTCGATAACTCTTATCGAATTCGGATTTGGATACAAAAACATCCAACTCCAACCCGTTTACACTCTTATCTGTAACACTCTTATCATATAAAATTAAGTGTTAAGATGAGTTATTGATTTTGGTAAATAATACAAAAATATTTGTTTCGAGATTTTTTGTAATTAAACTGAAGTGGATTATAAAAAATAAAATTTTATCCACACAGATAAGAGAGTCATCGTAAAGCCGAATAACCAATCAAATATATTTCAAATAGAAACGTTGTGTTACACGACTAAGCATTTCATTGATCAAGTCTCGGGTCCCGTATCTAGTAATGGTCGTAAATTTTTTTTTCAGTAGGATCACTATATTAATCTAATAAGGTTATTTTAAAAAAAATATTAACCAAATTAATTTAATGAAAATTTTAAGCTCCCTAATAAAATTTAAAAAATCTAATGGGGTGTAGAACACATCTTTTTGGTGCCATGAGACATGGGCAGCCGACCATTAATATACCTTGACTAGATAAGAAACAATTATTTCTATCCAAATTGATGTTTATACAACCTCACCATACATATCAAAAGTGGGAACCGGAGAAAGGATCTCCATCTAGAGGTGACTCCTCCCAAGCAAGTGGTGTCCAATCACTGGTAACAACGCTTTCCAAGTCTTTATAAAAGGAAAGAGGTCCTTCTAGGGCACAGTTTGATTTTTTTTCCTTTTTTGTTGGATAGTCTAGTGGTAGCAAGTAACGCAAACTCCTCGCGTCCAGGGATCGATCTCTAGATGCCTCTACCCCAACCTAATTTGAATTGGTCACCGCAAATTTTGAGTGTGAATGTGTATCCAATCAGTGTGGGGGGGGGGGGGGGTGGAATTAAGTCATCAAATCATACAAATAATTCAGGCATAGTTGGTCATATCCTCAAATCAGATTGAATCGAATTAACCATTCTGGTTCGATCTAAATCAAATTTAAATTTAATCATGAAAATTATTGAAAAAATGAATAATTAACATACCAAAAGTTGGGTACCGAACATGACTTCTCTTTTTTTGGTAACAAGAAAATTCTGTCCCGTGTGATTTTGTGAGTTTAGAGATTGGTGTTCGTGAATTCTAAAGTCAGGACTTGACAGCTCTTATTTTCTGTGTAGCCGTATTGTCCTTATCCTATTTGACCGAAAAAACTTCGGATCTACACACCTCAAAAATTACATGTGAATTAGGTAAACCTCCTCCCCCTAAAAAAAAAAAAATCAAACTCGGGACCTCCTACTTTTTAAACAAGAGTTTCTACGATCGACTCAATCGGGATCCTCTCGAACAGGACTTCTCTAGTTCTCTTTTTCTTTTCACCCCTGATGTCTAGTGGTGTCTTATGCGAAGTCCAGTACTGAAAAGATTCCGGGGCAATGCAGCATTGCGCAAGTGATAGGAGACGACACAGAATTCCCGGATGATGGTACGAACCACAGTTGCTGCCACCACCCGAAAGAATCCGATGATACTGGCCAAAACTACATCGATCACTTCAAAAAGTTCTTATTTTTTCCGAAAACTTACGTTAGATGGTCGTCGGTTGATTTCATTGGCCAGCTCACTTGCGAAAGAACTTTAATATCAAAGGGCACTTGCTCATGTATCGTGGGCAAAAGTTGCTTCGCCAGCATTCACCAGTTATGTTTTGTGGGGTGTGATACTTCATACTTGTAGGGCATGTAACGGTACAATTACGAGTGTTGTGTCTTTGTTCAAATTTCATGTGATACGATATGTGATGGGGCCCGTTGGGCCAGACCCAACAAGTTTACTGGGCCCGACCCAGCAAGAGCCTCAGAAGAAAACAGAGAAAGGGGAAGATGTCTTATAAAGAGACTTTAGTCTCATATTGGATGCGCCCCTCTCCTTCCCCTCTTAGTTGCCTTTAAGGGAAGTCCAATAACTGCAGGTAAGGTAGTAGGACAAGTGGCGATCACTATCTAGTCTAATTAAGTCAGCCGTCTTCAACTTATAGGAGACACTTGTTCCTCCAAACACCTCAACATTCAAGCTTTGAGCTCAAACCACCAGATGTTGGTTCAGAACAATCCCCTGAGATCAAATCAGCTGCCTCATCAAGATGCATCTCTACAAGATAAGACATCTAATTTTTTTTTCTTTACATTTATGTCTTATCACCTTCACATTGATCAATTATACATATTGAGATAAACATGCAGCAAGTATTACTCTTTCATGTTTACGTTAAGTTTATGTCTCCACTTAATAACTTTAGGGTCCGGTAAAAGTTCATGACGGAAAAGTTTTTCAGAAAAAACTTCATACAATAATCTGTTTGGTACCACTTAAAAGTTAATTTATAAAAATCTTTTACCTAAAATTATGAATTTTGACATCTTTGATAAGACTCCGTAATTATTTTTTCTGATTTCTCTTTCGTATAAGATTTTTATGAGTGTGACTATAATCTCCACTATAATTCTTAGTGACCGATGCTTCAAACTCGACGACCAGTGGCTAGCAAATTGGCGCCTGGTGTCCGATCGTCCGACTGTCGGTGCCCGGTGTCTGGCGACCGACGCCCGATGTCCGGCGGCTAACATTTGGCGTTCGACGCCTGACGTCTAGTATCCGTTGTCCGACGTCCAACACTTGTGCGTCCAACACTCAATGCCCGAGTCCGGAGGCCAACACCCGGCACCCGACACTAGGCGCCCGACGCCCGACGCACCCGGCGTCCGGTGATGGGCGTCAAACAATCGGATGGTCGACATACAAAATATATATATTTTTTATTTTTTAGATTTTTATTTTTTAAATTATTTTTAATAAATATTTTACTAGTAAACAACATCAAAAAAAACTTTTCAGGAAAAATATTTACGTGAATACCAAATAGACAATTGTGTTTTTAATTTTTCTGTAAAAGTTAATCTTTGAAAAAAAATTCTATAAATTTATTTTACAAGCAACCAAACGAACCCTTAACTTTTGAGTTCGTAGAAGGTGGATTATTAGGGAAAATGGTTCACCATACATCAGTATCATGTTTAAGTTACCCTTTTGCACGGGCCATGTTGTGGGCCGACGTGATGAACAAAACCCATTTGGTTTATTTAATTTGCGAGCAGCCAACCACGGCCCAAGTTTAGAGGCCTTGGCCCAAATGGGACTTTAAGGTATGGCTTGGCAGTATGAAGAAGGCAACCACAACGACTTGAACTGGCCCTCAGATGTTGGGCAAAGTCTAGTGGCAATACACATAGATGTCAGGCACTTGGGGAATGACCTAGGACAAGATCAAAGTATCATTTGGACTATTGAAATCTTTATAACAGTCTCATCTCTATCTTCCACAAAAATCTCGAAAAAAAAATGTTAGCTTTCGAGAATGATAGAAACAAGGGATGGGATACAATGACTCATGTGGGTCACAGCTTTGAAACAAGCAGGATCGGCTTTGAGGAGGAAAAGACACCTTTTACATGGATACCTGTTATTTTGAATGGGATTTATCTGTGTGGATAATACATCGGTCTTGATCATACCCTATGGTCGGACGAGAAAGATTTATTGCACTTTTATATTACACTTTAAGTGTAATATGACTAGGCAATAGCTCATGTGGCACCCCTCACATGAAGAGTGAGAAAGTGGCAATTTAATTGTTAGATGTCACATGAACTTGTTGCCTAGTCATATTACACTTAAAGTACAATATGAAAGTGCAATAAACTTTCTCATGGTCGGACATATAGTATTTGAGATGTCAACCTGATCAACACTAGCATTGCAATGATGAAGAGCCAAGGTGCATTTACTTGATCAACTACTGACACACCAAGTGATAGACCTAGGAGAAGCTGTGAGGGACCTGGAGGGTCAATAATTTTTAAGCTCTAAGAAAAGCCATGAGAGATCTTTTAATAGTAACTTAGTGATATTAACTTTAGACTCGAAAATATTTTTCTTAAGATTTAAAAATTAATAATTAAATTTTTAATAATTATTTTGAATTCAAAAATAATGACTTAAATTAAGAGTAACTCTAGCCAACTATCAACCCATATGTGATCGCATGACATCACACGGACTGTCAAATCATTACATAAGTGTACTTATTATATTTGCGCAACCATGTTAGACATCTTTCTTATTACATAAGGTCTATCCAAAGCGTACATGACCTCCCAGTTACATTGTCAAAATTAGACCTACAGATACAGTGAGACATGTTAGTTTATCTTGAATGAAAGGGTTATCTACAAACTCTTTACTCGAATTATCAAACTAATTTTAAATTTATTTGTCTAGATAAACCAATATCCGGATATCGAAGTGCTTATAGAGTGAGAGAGACATGACACATTCCCCATTTTTCATCACGTACACTTAAAAAGTATACGTAGAAGTGCTACTCTAAGGAACAAATCGGTGAACGCAAGTATGAAACCTGCCGAGAGGTGTTCTATTACAGCATTCTTGTTTGTTTCAGCCATATTATATGTGATTCTTCAACTTTGATTGTTCTGGTCTTAAGTTCAATGTATTTCCCTTGTCTTAAGATTGGAAGTATTTCGTACGTCTAGATGACCATAAGCTGGGGGGAAAATGCGTATTCAGCTGGTTGGTTCTAAAGTTTTTAGGAAATTTAATTTTGATTTCCATGACAAAAGGTGAGGCAAGATAAAACCAAATTGGTCCAATTGAGGCCCATTCTTTGGACCACCAAAGCGCGAGATTGAGCCTAGTCATCGGCTTGCTTGGTAGTGGCACCCTATGAAAAAGAATGGACGTGGGCCTGGCCGACTAAAGTACCAACTCCCCAACCCCCAAGATCGTTGTCTTCAGACAATCCAACATCTCCATCCCTATCATGACAAGGCATCGCTTGCCGGCCACATAGCATGCACCTGTTATAAAAGAAAGTGGCTGCCCTTTTTTGCTCAGCATGTCCTCACTCTATCTCATAGAAGTCATTGGTCTCCCTTTATGATCAGTGGCAGATCCAGAATTTTATTTCACTGAGATCTTAATAAGACACTCATATAATTTTAGTGGGGTCACCTATGGTGAAAACTTATCCACTTGATATAAAAAATTTTTATCCAGTGGAGTCACAGGACCCCACTGGGCCGACCCCACTGGGCCCTTGTTAGATCCACCCCTGCCCTTATCCCTGCCCACATTATATGAGCATGAACGTCGAATGATTGGCCGATGCCGGCGAGCTCTCTAGATAGGCGCATGTCCAACCATTCTCTATGGCCAAGAAGTAGCGAAGTGTTAAGAGAGCCCCCGACACACACTTACAAAAGAAATGAGGGACAACATGATAAGCTCTCTCTCTCTCTAGATAGGCGCATGTCCAACCATTCTCTATGGCCAAGAAGTAGCGAAGTGTTAAGAGAGCCCCCGACACACACTTACAAAAGAAATGAGGGACAACATGATAAGCTCTCTCTCTCTCTCTCTCTCTCTCCTCTCTCTCTCTCCTCTCTCTCCTCTCTCTCTCTCTCTCTCTCTCTCTCTCTCTCTCTCTCTCTCTCTCTCTCTCCATCTTATGTTTCGGCCAACTCTTTAACTTGAGTAGAAAATTCTCCTCTAAATTATTCCTAAGACCTCTTTGTCTATTCTTGTTCTTCACAAATGCGACATGATTTCTCTTCATCAAATAAAAGTAATTTGGGGATGTTGCTGCTTGAGCGAGCGGATCCGATCGAGGCCGGATTAAAGATGACCCAAGGGACGAACGGTAATGTGCCGACGTCCTGCTACGAGTGCCGATCTGCAATAACCACCGATGGTCCTCGGTGGGTAACACTCCGATGATCAAATCAGACCAGGAGACATCAAATCAGAAGATTTAAGTCTGTCTCCGTAACCTACCTCCCTGCGTGGGCTGCTTTTACCTTTTATAGGGGATCCTTGGTGACGGGTCTGGAGAGGTCACTTACGGACATGCCCACGATTTCTCCCCTAAATCTAGCGATTCAGAGTTGTGGGTGGTAAGTGGCCACGAACGATTTTGGACCTTACCGCTAATGAGCATTCTCTCTATAGGCGCGCGCGGTCATTGGCGCTTACATAGCCAAGAATCTCGAGCCTCCGTGCCCACGATGGTTCATATGGCAAGTCCAGCCAAGCATTTCCCGTATATGAGGGTGCAGTTAGGTTTGCCTTGATCTTTTGCTTGACCACTAGAACCTCCCCGAAGATGAAGGGTTTGTCGTGAGGAGGGACGAAGCTCACGAACCGAGGAGTCGGGACATCGTCGGACGGCAGTTATTGAAAAGTGTACACCGATAGCCGTCAGGTCGGTAACGACCAGCATCAGGGGAGATTGGACAAACTCATCGACCATTTTCCGACTCTTACAAAAAGCGAATTTTAATATGATATAGACTAACCTAATTCTACTTAGCATTTTATGATCTAGAAAAGACACAAAATTCTAAGCTATCTTACGATCAAAAAAGCAAACTCTTGATTAATTGGGTTCTATTTGCTTGTCAGCTTTGCACTGCAAAGTTTGTGCTCTTATAACACCGTTCCAACATGCTCCTCCTTCGTGTACAGGGGGGGGAAACATCCTTTTTTTTTCCTATAAAAAGAGCTCGACTTGTTGGCACGTGCCATCGGACATAGTCCTGTACATAGCATGGAAGATCTATTTCCCTTATTGTCTCGTATGTACACTCTAGCCAGATCTATATGGTGTATCAAACTGGTAGCAACAGTTGCTATCTTTCTGGAAAGCAGGCACGCACCAGATGTTCGACGAAAAGTCCAAAAGAGTTTAGTATACCAGTTTCACACGTTGCACCCGAGGATGCTCTCTTCGTCCTCGCCGTTGTCGGCGTCGTAGCGCGGCGTCTTCCGCGAGCTGCCCTTCTTCCTCACGTTCCGCAGGACCGGCGCCCCGTCGTACTCCTGCACCGCCTTGTCCAAATCTTCGTGCGCCTGCGCGCACTGCAGCAGCACCTGCAGCACCTCCTTCATCGTCGGCCGCGTCGAGGGCAGCGACCCGGTGCAGATGACCCCCAACCGCAGCACCGCCGACATCTCCTCCATGTACAGCGGATTCCCTAACCGCTTGTCCAGGGCGTTCGCCACCGAGTTGCCCTCCTGGAAGTGGCGCCACGCCCAGTCGGCGAGGGAGCCCTCTCCGTCGCCACCGTCGTTGGCCCGCCTCCCAGTGGTGAGCTCCAGCAGCACGACCCCAAAGCTGTACACGTCGACCTTCTCGTTCACCTTCCTGGTGTAGGCGCACTCCGGGGCCATGTAACCGAAGGAGCCGGCGACGGCGGAGACCGTCTCCGGCTCGCCGGACTTCACCAGCATGCGGGCGAGCCCGAAGTCGGCCACCTTGGGCTTGAGGTCGGCGTCGAGCAGTATGTTGCTGGACTTCACGTCCCGGTGCACGATGGCCGGGCTGCTGTCGTGGTGCATGTAGCAAAGCCCCTTCGCCGCCCCCACGGCGATGCTTAGCCGCGCCGGCCAGTCCAGGAACCCGGTGCCGCCTCCCGCCGAGGGGCTACCCCTCCTCTCCCCGTGTAGCCACTGGTCCAGGCTGCCGTTCTCCATGTACTCGTAGACAAGCAGCTTCGAGTCGGCGCTGGAGATGCAGCAGAGGAGTTTGACGATGCTGGAGTGCCGGATCGAGCCCAGGATCTTCACCTCCGCCTCGAACTCCTTCTCCAGATTGGAATCCAGCTTCTTGCTGTTCCAAATCTTCTTCACGGCCACCACCTCCCCTGCGCGGTTGCCCAGCGCGACTCGGAAGACCTGCCCGGAGCCGCCGGCGCCGACGAGGTTTTCGACTGTCGTCCCCCGGATGATGTTGGCTTCCGCGAAGTCCAACGACTGGAAGGAGGTGAGCTTCCACGAGGAGAGGTCGGAGCCGTACTTCCGCCGCCGGAGGTCCCTCACCACGAAAGCGGCGAGAAGGAGCGCGGTCAAGAAGAACAAGGCGCCGAGGACCCAGAACAGGGTGATCAGCCCCTTGGACAGGCCGTCGGACCGGCCGGACCTGGCGCGACCACAGGGCGAGAGGTTGACGAGGGACTTGGAGGAGCAGAGGCTGGGGTTGGAGAAGAAGCTGCGGTCGTACGCCAGGTTATCCAGCGCCGAGGGGATCTGACCGGTGAGGGAGTTGGAGGACAGGTTGAGGAAGTTGAGCCGGAGGCTGCCCATCGCCGCGGGGATCTCCCCAGAGAGCTGATTCCGCGAGAGGTCCAGCGACGTGAGCACCGGCAGCGACCCCATCTCGGCGGGGATGGCTCCCGAGAGCATGTTGGCGCTCAGGTTGATGGTGGCGAGCGACTGGAGCGCCACAATCCCCGCAGGGATGCCCCCTGAGATCTGGTTTCGGTCCAGCTGCAGCTCCTGGAGCTGGGCGACGCCGGTCAGGTCCGCGGGGATCTCACCGGAGAACATGTTGTTGCTGCCCCTGAGCACCTTCAAGCTTGGCGCCGACGACGGCAACCTGCCGGAGAACAAGTTGTTTTCGATCTCCATCCTGGAGAGGTTCCACGGCAGCGTCCGCGGCAGCTCACCGGAGAGGCTATTCCCGTGCATCAACACTACGGTCAGGATCGGCAGCGTCCAGATCCCAGCGGGGACGTCTCCAGAGAAGTCGTTGCCGTAGACTTGCAGGTTCTGCAGCGACTTGCAGTCACCCAGAGACTTCGGCAGGTCACCGGTGAACTTGTTGTTGAACAGCACCAGGCTGTTCAGGGTGCCTCCCGCACAGAGGTCCCCAGGCAGCTCTCCGGAGAGCCGGTTGCCGCACACTTCCAGTGAGCAGTTTGGATTTCTTCCCCAGCTCCGCCGGTAGCACGCCCGTGAGGTTGTTGTTGAACAGCCGGATGTCGTAAAGGGTAGGTATACCTGCGAGGCCGCTGGGAATCGGGCCGGAGAGATGGTTAATGTACAAGAATAGAATCATCAGGTTGGGGAGCTTGGCGAATTCTTCCGGGATGGGCCGCTCAGCTGGTTCATGGAGAGGTCAATCTTCGTCAGGTTCGTGGCAGAGAACGTCCCGTTGGCGGCTATCCTCCGGAGAGTTGGTTGTCGTATAGGTACAGTACCCGCAGCTGCTGGAGTTGCCAGATGCGACTGGAGATGCCCCCCGTCAGGTTGTTTCTCGACAAATCCAAGTGCTGGAGTTGGGCCAGATTGCCGAAGCTCTCCGGGATCTCGCCGACCAGGTTGGCTTCCCCCACCCAGAGGAACTGCAGGCTCCCCAGGTTGCCGAATTCGGCCGGGAGGGCCATGGGCGGCGTGAAGGGGTTTCCCCCCAGGCTGAGGTACTCGAGCTTCGCCAGGCCGCCCAGCTCCTTGGGGAAGGTCCCGTTCAGCAGGTTGCGCTCCAGCTGGAGACGCCGGAGCCCGGTGATCCGGCCCAGCGCCACCGGGACGTCGCCGGAGAAGTTGTTGTAAGAAAGGTCCAGGACCTCAAGTTTGGATAGGCGGTAGACGTCGGCGGGGATCTCCCCCACGAAGAGGTTCTGCGCCAGGTTGAGGAAGCGGAGGCCGGAGCAATTGTAGAGGGCGGTGGGGAACTCGCCGCCGACGTAGTTGTTGTAAAGGTTGAGTGAGGAGAGGTTGCGGAGGTCGCAGGTGGCGGCGGGGACGTCCCCGTGGATGTCATGGTTGGCAAGGCTGATGCCCGTCACCGACCCGTCCTCGCCGCACTCGACCCCGTTCCACGCGTCGGCGCAGGGAGAGGAGGAGCTGTTCCAGGAGCTCAGCGACTGTGGGTTCGTCCACGCCGCCTTCATCTGGAGCAGCGCCCGCCTCTCTGCATCAGCCCCCGCCGCCGCCGTCCCCTGGGAGGAGACAGGGGAAGGGGCGGAGGAGGACCAGAGGAGGAGGTGGATGAGGAAGTAGCAAGAGAGAGTGATGGTGGGTGCAGAGCTTGGCCGCGGGCGTGGCCCGATTCTTGTGTTCGCCATGGATGGGGCTCTGGTGAGCTCTCTCTGGGAGGAGGAGGGAGCTGCGGTGGGGAAGAAGTTGGCATCGCGGCTTAATACTTCGTGCAGGTGCGTGTGGGGGAGGCTTGGTTGCTCTGGTCAACGGAGAAAGTAGTGAAGAGTTAGGAGAGTTGGCATTACCTCTCTCTCTCTCTCTCTCTCTCTCCTCTCTCTCTCTCTCTCGTAGGGGACAGCAAAGCTTCGTCTTTTTTTATTTTTCCAACCTTTTCTCCCTTTTTCGGATGCACGAGTGTTGGGTGGTATACTGCTTTGTTTTCCCCACAGGTAGAAAACTTTAAGGTTCATGGCGAGGTTGAAACTTTAGTGCGTGGTGGCTTTGGACCTGTTTCTTTTTAGGTTGGGGTGGTGGGGAGGTTGCGTTTTGATTTCAATGGTTGAAGCGTTTTGTTTCAACTTTTTATGTGAATGACTTGTTTGGTGTGGAGTAAGTGAGAAACGTCTTATTTTGTATATGTATATCGTTTGGTTGCAAGGTTTGTTGTACCACCAATTTAGATTAAAAATTAAAATTTTGTAAGACGATATATAACGACATACTAACTAGTCAAAAAAAAAAACGCGTTACACATGTATAATATATCTATGGATGTAGTATAATTATTAAAATAATTTTAAAAAAGTAATAAGAGAAGATATCTGTTTAAATAAAAAAATATATCTAATTGACCACCTCCAATGGATGGCTAGAAGTGATGTATATAAACGATAAGTGGATTCCACCTTGATTTCCGTTATTGATCTGTATTTGGTTATGCCTCTGGTTGTCAGTTTTTCTGCTTAATTAATAAAATACTTCGGCCATCTTAGGCTTAAAAAAAAAAAACACTCTGACGTTTTACTTGCAGTAAACAATTGAGTGGATTAGTTAGGCACCACCATTCTCTAACATTGAGAGGTATAATCTCTGCACAGTTGGACTTGCATTCAAATAAGAACCCAAAACCAAAAAAGTTTGGATTTTTTTTGCACTTGTAAGTGATTCAGAAATTCAATTCAAGTATTCAACATATTGAGAAAGTGCATACAATCACGGACATTGCAAACCCATATATATACACAGTATTTGTTTCTTGCTCACAGAGTGTGCAAATTAACACGAGTAACAGAAAAATTAAGGAGTTAATCATGAGGTGAAGAGAGAGATAATTAAAGAATTGGGACATGGTGGGGGCACATTTTGATCAAATTCACATCCTGAATCCACTGTGTTCCAGGCATACCATATCCAATGGTTCGGACAGTTCTAACTAAGTAGTTGTTTTTTGCAGAATTCAATTTTTTTGTGGTTTCTTAATTTCTTTTTCCCATACTTCAACTAATACAAATAAAAAAAAACTTAAATGTAGGGTTATGACCGTGTCTTGGAAAGTTTAAAACCAGATGAAAGTCGGAGCTGAAACCCCTTACAATGGATGAAGACCACTTCCTTAACAAAAAAACTATAAAAAACAAAGAAAATTTGTGAAAAAAAGGGGGTGTGGGAGAGGCTCAGCCCTCAAGGGGAATGAGGAAGAAGAGAGTTTTCGATCGAGGGTTTTAAATCATTGTAGAGTTAGGATCCGGTGGGTTATATTAGATTAGAATCATACATGATTGAGCTACACAATTGCAAAGGTTCGAGTGCAGTGACAATCGTAAAAATTTTATCTAATGAGATCACTAAGATGATTTTGTTTCATGAGATAATATATATAGTGGGGTCATTGATCCAAATCGACAGGATCACAATGGGAGTTCTTATAATTTTTTAGTCTGAATTTTAAAATAAATTAAGAGAATCTAAGATTTGTCGTGTCATTGCATATCGCAATGGTACGGTCGTTTCGTACTGTGATGGGAGTTTGAGGAGCTCATAACATGGTAGATTCAATTCGGTATGTTTTATTCTTAATATATAATTTTTTTATTATTCTTATATCGTCTTTTCGATCTGTACCGTGTTAAGACAAATTCGACACGATCGAATCATCCGATGTTACAATTCTTGAACTTAACTCTAACTTTTTTAAAAATATATATATATACTTTTTAAGCCCTACAAATTTATGTATTTCTCTTTTAATCCATCAAATCAAATTATTATTATATTAGTCTCTCAAAAATTTTAAAATATTGTAAAAAAAATGATAAAAATTAATATATAAGATTTAGAGATTTTGAGAGACTAATATGATAAAGATAGACTAGTATATAATTAGCTATATTTATAAAGACTAATAAACAAAAATCTCATATAAAAAATTCCCACCAATATCTTTGCAGCTGCGAATATTTTTAGGTTTGTAGTGCCGATAGATTTGGACAACATCCGAAGTGCCGAAAGGAACAAAGAAGACAAAAAGGAGTGGGCCCAATCCAGACAGCCCACTCTCAGGTCGTCAACCTTGGCGTGCTACTGGAAGAGTTGGCCGGTCCAAAAGTTCCCAAATCTCTTTCATGTCCTCTTTCCAAGTTTTGACCGCCCTATTTGCAGATCTACCCCTTCCTGGGCACGAGCGTGCAAATATTAGTGCAAAACACATGAAGACTTGCAGACGCATATAGCCTTCTGTATTAAAACTTTTTACTTTATTATAACGTATCTTATTTTTTAAGAATAGCTAAATCCATACATACAGGAAGATGTACTATCAAGAATCTGTCTCCTAGAAGAGTAGTTTATTAAGTTTTATCTATTCGAATTATCAAATTAGACTTTTCATTATTTATTATAAGATAATAGATCTAATGTTGTAGATTGTAAGAAAGTAATTAAGTTAGTCGAGGGATCTAACAAGACTCTTTTAGGGGTGTTGAGTTGAGCTGCCCAAGCAAGAGTCTGTTCAAACTCGACTTATTCAATTAAAATCGAGTTCAAATTTGACTCGTTATTCAACGAGTATTTAGATTTTCGATTGAACTTAACTCAATTCATTTTTAAGATGTTCAAATTCGACTCGACAAATTACTCGTTTATATAAATGAGCATGAACTCGAGCTCAAAATCGAGTATTTAAACAAGTTTGCACTCGAGTTGTTATATATATATTCACTTTGAGTTGAGAGTCCAAAACTAGAGCAAATGACTGAAAGGAGGCACTTTTGAAATGGGGCAAGGGATGTCATTTTATGAAAGATGACTCCAATCAAATTTCTTACTTTCCAATATGGGATTATGAGAAGTGAGACCCAAGTGGGGGGCCGATGTAGGGGGATGGGGAGAGTGTCAGAACAGTCGGAGCCGAGTGCACTACTAGAATTGCCATATGGGGTGGGGAGGCTGGTTGCACCGTCAGAATAGCCGCACGAGGTGGGGGGGGAGCTGGTGGTGCAGTGCAGGGGGTGGGGTGGGGAGGGCGTTTTCACTATCGAGGTGGGTTACATCACATAGTCGCGACGCCCCTCGGCTAGGTTACCCTCCACGGTCCATGCCAATGCACCTGCAGTCCTATACAGAGGAGAGGAAGATGATGATTTTGTGTATATATATCATATGGCTTCATTAAAACTAGATTTATATGTGTACCCTTATTTACATGATTTATGTATATATGTCTTATCATTCATTTTTTATATTTAAAATTTCATAAACATTTTATATTTTAAAAATAATATTATAAAATAAATAAAGATATTTGTATTCACATAATTATTATGTTCAAGTATGTTAATGATATTAATGGAGTATATTACAAGTAGTTTACAAGTATTTTAACGAGCACAATATCGAGTATCTTTACAAGTTATTTGCGAATATATTCAAGTCAAGTATTTATCTATTCAAGCTCAGTTCGTTTTCTAATAGAGTTTATTTTTTTATTTAAACTCGACTCGTTAACCTAGTAAATGAGTCGAATTGAATTTTTATCGAATTGAATTTCGAAGTGTTCGTCGAACATAACGGCTTATTTACCCCCTTAGACTCCTCTCTCTCATTTTTATGAGCCAATGGAATTATTTTCTTATGATTCCATCAGAATTTTATTGTGGTAAATATTTTTCTTTGAGAAATGTTTATTTATGCAAGTGGCCTCACATCGGTTTGCTTGTGTGAGTGGACGGCATGCTAATTACACGGTTCGACGGACAAATAATTATGTTTATATGTGCAAATAAATCCCATAGCTACGCCTCAATCGGCATATTAATCAGTCCCTTAGATTTTGCATAAACAGAATCATACAAATTTACATCAATATAGTTGTGCTGAATTTAATTCCTTTTTAAATCTGTCATTATGTTTTGTAAAAAAAAAATGATTCATTTGTTAATGGGTTGAATTCTTGTTGATTTCCAATCAAATGCACATCCTATCATATCAATTCTTATAATCAGGTTATGACATCACTTGATGGCTGTGATTTCATCATCTAGAACACGGTACATACACACAATTAAACTTATTGCAATGGCATGTGATGTATATTGGCACAGTAGACCTTCTTCATGAAGACATATATCACTTGATGGCTGTGATTTCATCATCTAGATCAGAACAAGGTATACACACACAATTAAACTTATTGCAATGGCATGTGATATGTATCGGGCCTATTGGCACACTACGACCGTCATCTAGAACAAGGCTACATACACAATTAAACTTATGGCAATGGCATGCATGTGAGCTCACCCGTCTCCACCACAAAACACCAACTTGTTTTCGTCTGAAGCCAAAGCCCTTCCTGTGCGAACGCAGTCATCACCAAGTCGTCTTTGGCAGCCCATCAAAAACACCAGACTGTGACATGGCTAGAAGAGAAAAATAAGAAGGCTAGTATAGTAGAGCAACCGTGGAAAATGGGATCTCGCCTGCCCTGCCCATGATTGCATCTGCCTCGCGTGTGTTCGTGGCCAAAAGACCAACACCACCAACCCATCAACTAGATCAGTCATGGTAGCAGCAACAACACCGGTAAGCCATATGCTGCCATGATCACCAAAGGAATATTGTTATCCACAGACTTGGCCATAGTCTTCGCACCTTGGGTTAGTGTGGCCTCTTGGAATCCTCTTGGAAGGTGGCAGAAGCCGACAAGCCATTACATAGCTAAATGGTTCTGTCTTATCTCCAGTTGCCAACGGGCAAGAGGATAACTAGATGCTTCTAGATGCCGTCTAATAAAAGACACTTCACTAGAATCTCTCATAGCGTAATGTTATTATATGTCTCCAACATATATACGTGAGATCTATATTAATATGACGTGTGCGGATTCTATTTATATGTATGTATAATAGATAGTAATTGATAGGACTCTGGGGCTGCCCCTATTGATCAGCTCGGTCCAAGGTGGCCCATTAAGTACCAAGGAAGGGGAAAGTCATGGCTTTTGAAGAGAAAGTTGATAGTAACTTAATTTGACCGTCAAAAGGTCGTCTCAAGACTATAACCCCACGGCCCGGCTATTTGCAAATGATCAAGCAACCAAGACGAGACGGATACTCATTCTCCTTTCCTCATTCTCGGCGCTCAAGATCAAGGCTCAAGCTCACGGAAGTTGTCTCCGTCAGGGGCGGACCTAGCATGTATAACAAAATTTGTATTAGAGGTACAAAATTTCACCGGATGACCCCACTGAATTTTTGTGAGTGCATTATTAAGATCTCACTGAAAAAAAATTCTGAATCCGCCACTGATCTCCTCCGCTAAGAATCCGAGAGCCAAGTTGGGATTAACCACATCAAGAACCGTCCACTCTAGAACAGACAATAAACTTTTGTTGAACAGAAGGAAAGGGATGGAAGGATTCCCTTGCTATGAACTCCATTTTGGAGTTAGCGAGTCATTATACTGTTAGCTACCTCTACTTGTTATGTGTAAGTTCAGCTTAGTCAAACGTACAAGCATGCATTAATCCATGTCGTAACTTACAAGCCAAGGGAAATTATTGGGATCAAGATCTTGACAGAAGGGAGCAGATCGGACATATGTTGATGGGAGGAAGAGGGTTGGAACTTACAAGTGATCAGGAGAGGTTGTCCTATTGCCATAGTGTTTTTTTTTTTTTTTCAGGAGGTCTTCCTCTACCATTCCCTCCTTTGTTCTAGGAGAAAGATTTAGTGTACTTTTCTATTGCACTTAAGTACAATATGACTAGACACTCATCCCATGTGACACCACTCATATGGGGGGAGATAAAGTGACAACCCAATAATTAGATGCCACATGGGATGAGTACTTAGTCATATTACACTTTAAGTGTAATATGAAATGCACTGAGTCTTTCTCTTGTTCTAGATGCTATCACTTTTGTACCTGTAAACTACTCTTCTCAGTGAAATGAAATATGTATCTTCTATGTCCTATTGTCATAGTTATCATGTAATCTATTCTACAGATAAAACTAAGAGTTCCTTTTCAGCCTACTAAGTTTTAGATAGGATTGTAGCTAGGGGGAAATTTTGTAGCAGAAATTATAATAAAAATTAAAAGGTGTAACGCCAATAGTACTATTACTTTACGTGGTGGCACATTGACAATTCAATTTTAGTAGGAGATCGATGGTTCGATCTAGTGACTTAAATTTAGGGCTCTCACAGTGAGAGTTCCTATGTATATTTTAAGTAACTCTTTTTTTATCGCCATATATTTCTAATAACTGAATCAGACTAAAGACATTACATTTGTCTTTCAAAGAAAGACCTTGCTTTCGAATCTCACCTTTTGTATATATGAGAATGTAGAATATATAGTTGTCTATATTAATAGATATGTCACAAGAATCATATGGAAAAAGCACTTGATATTCAGAAAATTATTTGGAATTGTTATATACAACTCATAAAAAAAGAAATCAAATAGCAGAAGAAAAAAAAATTGTGACTAAGGAACAAAGACTTCTTGCGTCAATGGATCGAAATGGCGACCCTCTGCCCTTGGTGCTTTCTGCTTGTGCTATGATCCTTTTTGCTGATGCTCTGCGTCTCTTTCGAAAGTTGAATATTAGTCTTTAGGTGGGACAGTGCTGTCCGTCTCAAATAAATATGTTTTGAAGTCTACTAAAAATCCCACATCAAAATATAAGTGCTTGCCGTCTCAAATACATATATTTGAAGTCCACTAAACCCCACATCAAAAGAATATGTAGGGGTGTCAATGGACCGGGTCTGGACCGGACCTTGTTAGGCCCGGCTTAGGCTCGGTTTTCTAAGAGCCGGTCCAGGTCCGACCCAGGCCCGGGGGTAGGCCCGGGCCCAAAAAAAATCCGGCCCAGCTTGGCCTAGCCCGAAAAATATAAAAAAATATTATTTTATTTATATATATATAATTTAGTATATCTATTATAATATGTTTATAAAAAATAATATACATTTTACTTATCTATATTAACATTTAATTTATAAAAGATATATTTTTTAGTAAATTTATTATAGAAAAAAATAAATATAATTCTCTTTCTAATAGAAATTTTATATTTAATTTAAATTATATTTATATTTATTTTTTCCGAGTCGGACGGGCCGAGCCACACAAAGCCCAAATTCGACCCTATTTTTTTCCGGGCCGGGCCAAAATTTTGTAACAGATTCATTTTTTCGGCCCAAGCCCGGCCGGGCTTCCGGACCGGCCCGACCCAATTGACACCCCTAAGAATATGTACATAGAACGAGCACCATATGCCTGCCCTAAGGAGTACGCAAATGGTTTATCTTGGAAGTTTGGACTTGCATCTAGATAACAAGATCCCTCAAACTACCAGGAGAACTGACTTTGAGAGTGATGTGGTGTTGGGTCTCCATAGAACCCTCCTCTTGACGTGTATTATTACTACTTTGTGGGGAAGGAAAGAATCTTTTTGGAGATCGACTACCCTCAGCTCGGGACGGTATCCCCTCAATATCGCGCAAGAAGAGATCTCGGTTGATACAAGACAAAAATTGATGTTTTACATTTAAACTCATTATGTGTAAAAAAAAAAAAATTACATTTTATATAGAGATCGAAATGTAAAATATCAAAAAAAATTTACATTTTATATAGAGATCGAAATGTAAAATATTATTTTTTTACTTTGTACTAACGGGATCCCCTCTTACACGGTACTGAAGGGATCCCTCTCCGCAGGCGCTGTTATTATTCAGGGCCGTTTATCTGTGGAGAAATTGAGACGAATCTTACGGCCATCAATATGTACTGCAGGATCCATCCCTTTATATCGGAGAGCAAGTCGAACTTTTTACTGTGACATAGAATCATGCACTTAATGTAATACGTTTTACAATGTTTCACGGTTAGGTTATGTTAAATTAAATGACTGTTCAAAAAAGTGATCTTTGTGGTTCCTGAAGTGCTTATAATACACAAACCAACTTAAAATTGCTTGTTGTGTGAGTGGTCTGACACAAGCATGATCTTTGCTAAGATTTAAGATGATCTCTTACAAATTGGCTTGTTTTGTCTTGCGAATATCTCAAACCAAAAAGTTTTGCAGAAGGTGTCTAAGCAATGGAAGAACTTATGAGGAGAAAAGATGAGGTCATGTCTGTAAAATTGCCACAATTCAGGTGTTTCTAAATGGTGGGAGAATCAACAGATTCCTCCACCATCAACTTTTTTCACTTCATCTTCTCAGTTGACCCTTGACCAATATCTATGGCCTTTAACAAAAGATAAGTGCCACAGTTTGCATATCATATGCATGAAATGAGGCAGGTTTTCCCTAGCATCCACAACTTGATGGCCCATGATGACTCTCAACAAAACTAATCAAAATGTTCACAAATATGAACTATGGCAATCATAAACAAAACTCTCCATTTTCTGTGGATGCCAACATGGAAGTTTGATCTTCTGTATCTGGGTTATTCAGAGTGAAGATGACAACACAGATTTTCGAAATGAATTTACTTTAGAAATGGCTCTTAAGGGCCCTCCTCCGCAGCTGCGTTTGTACTTCACCCAACAAATCTGCCACTAAATATGACAAGCACACAAAATTATGGCACAAAATCAGAACGTTGTTGAACTGAAGAGAAAATGCTCTTCAAGATATATTACATGATTTACGAATCCTAAATCAACTGAATTGCAGTGCAAAAATGTCTATCACAAATCGAGAGGCAAAAAATCAGGAAAATGAGTTAATGCACTACAAGTAGGGATTAAGTCGACCTTTCACGGTTAAACTTCAGGGAATCCCCTCATATATTCCTCCATTGCCACCATGATGAACTTTAGATGATCAAACACGCTCATCCAAACACCAAGCAACATCAAGCGTCTGTATTTTTCCTCATTTCTGCACACTACGTAGAAGACATTAGCCCCCTGACATGTCATAGATTCGCCTTGCCTTAGCCATGCAGAACCCTGTTGAATTTGCCTGCCATGCAGTATTGTGACTTTTGCATTGCATCAGAGGCGAAGAAAATAAATGTCGTATTGACCATCCAAGGAAATGCCTACATCTGGTCCGTGGACAAAGCCTCAGCTTTCCTCTCCATCCATTGTATAAACAGGTATTTGCCAGCTCTTGGTGTTCTTTTTGGGGTCATCAGTCAGGCTCAGGTCTGTTCCGTCTTCATTAAAAGTCCTCACAAAGGTATTTGCACCCATCAAAATCAATCTCTCAATCATAAACAGCTGGTAGTTGTTCTCAATCACTGGATCCAGTATGTGACTGTAGTTTGATGCATACGCCAGCTTGTAACTGCAGAAAGCAGAGAAGAAAGAGATTAGGGAACAAACAAGAAGGCGATAGATGGGCGATAGATGCACTTCTCTCTTTTTCTGGCAGCTCTCAATTAACAAAGAATGCCTCTGTTGGACTTCTATAACCATAGGATACTGGCAGTACAATTTGTAATGCACAGCTCATGCAGTATGTACAATTTGCAATATACAACTCATGCAGTATGTTTCATATGGCTTAGAATTGGCACAAATGGTACAGACGTCTTCAGCTGAAAGTCAAATAAGTGGTGCATGCCCCTTGTTGCCACTGACTCAAAGAAGAGGGAAAATGTTTGAATATGAAAAGGAAACAAATGATATGACAAGGTTAGAGGCTGGATGAGAATGGCTGTATAGCATATGATAGCTTGAATTTCCTTCTGGGTGCACTTGCTGAGTAGGTGCATCTGATCACTTCTAATGGAACATTGGATGCTTGTGTTGTTGGGCAACACTGAAGGAGATGCCAAGATAAAAGGGTAAAAAATGCAGAGGAAACAAGCGAATAAGTAACGGTATGGGATTAATGAAAATAAGATGAAGACAAGCCTAGACAAACTGAGAAAGAGTTGCAAATCAGGTTCCGGTCTACCATTGCATAAATGCCATTGACAGGGTTCAAGATAAGGAATTAAAAAACAGAAATTTAGAATCAGATTCGCTTTGTTCCAGATCCAAATGTTAGTTTTGGCTAGAAATCAATTGGTTATTGCCAGTTACTTTCAATCAGGCAGGATCAGTTCCTGTTGCTTCTAATTCAGAATGCTTAGTTTTAATTCCTTGGAAAGATACAATGACCACACAGAAAAATCATATCATCCAGGTATGGGCTGGGAAGAATACTGAAAGGGGGTCTTTTAAACATTGGAGTTCGAGCTTGCATCTTCTATTACTCTGAAGGGCAGGAGATTTGGTTTCCTTGTCTGAAGGAGAGTCAATATTGATGATGCTTCCCATTGGGAGTCAAAATAAGACCATCTCAATAGACATCATATATTTCATGTCAGGTGTGCGACTGGGATTGTTGAAAACCCCATGCATTCTAAGAATGGGAGCAAAAGGCACTTTGTCTTACTGCAGCAAAGAGTTGATTGATTGTCAATCAACAACAACTTTATTTTCATTGCTACTGGTTATATATAGTACATCAGGGCTAACCTGGCAGACAGAGGTGAAAAGAATCCTGGAGTCCTTTCATTTGAAGCAATGAAGAGAGTCCTCCCAGGTGGGATCCATTTTGCAATTCTTTGTTGAATAAACTCTGGGCGAGTGTCTCTCTCAAGATGGGGATGCAGGGTTCGTTCAACACCAAATCTGTCCTTTCTGGTCTTTATTTTATCTCCTCGGCGGACATGAATAGCATCATAATCACCAAGGAGGCTCTTTATCTGCTATGGTAAAAGAAATTGTCAGACAGTGCAGATCAGTTGAACAACAGATAAAAAAACCCACGGTACTCGCAAGATTTGAAAGAACTGAAATAAAAACTTGTACTTAAGGTTGCCATGGAAATATTAAAATACAAATGGCATCAGCTCTAAATTGAACACTGCTCTGATTATTTCTCGGAATATTGCCTTGCTATATGCACCTGATGAATGACACTAGTTTCCCGACTCATACATAGGATTCTAATGTTCTTTCCCCAAACCTACCATGTCGCATCCACTGTTCTACAACATGTAGTGCAAATAAAATAAGTTAAAAGAAAATATGAATTACATAGGAATCTGATGGAAAAGTGTGTTGCACATCACAGAGTATAATTTGCACAGACTGCCTCAACCACTTCAAGAAAACTGACAAACAATAAGTAGAAGATTCAAAGCAAAAATCAAAAGACATCAAACTTTGCCTGGAAAATTCATCAAGCACATACCTTATCTGCAGCATCTCTTAGATTTTTTGCTGCCATCTTTGGAAGGAATGAATATGGAAGCATTATTGAACTGCGATTGTTCCGATCCTTACACTCCATAAACCTGGATGATTATCATTATCAAGACTAGCTCTTGAATTTTGAAGTCACCAAGCAAAATTAAGTATTACTCATGCATATTGCCATCAAAGTAAAAACACTTTCTTCACCCATTCCAATGCAAAATAGCCAATCTCAAAGTGCACAAATATAAACTCAAGCAAACAAAGGCTCACCACGAAAGAGGACTTGCTGTGCGATTTATAAGCAGAACATTTGAATAAGGTTCATCCTCTTTGAGGTCAACCCGGCTGATCCCTTGAACATTCACCAATCCTCGTTCTCCTAACTTCATACTAGTTGAAACTACTCGATGCCACATCTTTGAATTGTCCAGAATTACAGGTACAGTCTTTGACATGAGCAGAAAATCATACAAAGAATCCATTGCACAAGAACTTGCTGCCCATCTAGAAAGAAGAACATAACAAAATTGTCACTGCAAAATAACAGGGTTTTCTCTGAAAGATTTCAAGTACCAACTGGAAATGTATAAAGAGTACAAAAGCCATCAGATGATGAAAAACCATTCTTCTTAACAGTCGTTTTATAGAGGGCATAAAAATTGACAACAAAGTTATCCAATTGAGTCAAATGTGCACTCTTCAGCATGTCTAAGAAGGTGAGAACTACATGGACCAGTGGAATCATAATAACATTAAACAAGATGGTTTCTATATCAAGAGCTGAATGACATCACATGGCACTGACATTACTCAAACTGCTTTCATAACCAGCAAAGGGATCTGGTGTCTGCCAAAAATGGAAGAGATCAAGAACAAGTGCTAGAAATGAAACAATCTAGCTAGCCGAAGTTACACAAGAAACAAATGAGAGAAAGAGAATCCACTAGCAGTGGAATCAAATGCGGTCTTATTGATCTAGGGCATATGAGTGTACACGGACTGAACGAGACCAGAATTGGCTAGAAATAGTCCAGTCCTGTTGTCATTTGGTCTAACCATCAAAACCCTTTGGACAGATTAAGGCCTCACATAAATGGCAACCGAGCAGCAAACATCTACAACTGCCGGAACCATGCTGGTTACCGCAACAAGTTGTAAGCCAACGAAGTCTGCTGACCTGGACAGAAAGGGGAGTTTTTTATTCTTTTTACGATGTACAACTATTTCTTTATGCCGCCTGTGAGTTGTAGTAAGAAAGCGTAACCTGAAGATTCCAGATCCGAAATGGAAACAAACATGACCAAACTGGTCCAATATTCTGGTTTGTATCCCTTGAGATTACTTCATAACACCACTATGTATATCTCAATTTTGTCAATAAGCAGAGTTCTAGGCTCTTTTCTTACAGACGAACACCCAAAGCATGTCTGAACAGTATTTAGCATACAGGAACACCTAATCAAACATGTAAAGCAAGATCTGGAAAACCAAATGAGGCACACCTCTCCTCTGGATTACCGTCTGCAGATTTGCGTAGGATTCCCTTCTTGTTGTGTATCGGGTTAATGCACATTCTGGAGGGCATCACAAACACTCTGAAAGGAAGGAGTAGGGAAAGAAACACACCTTTGAAATCAGTATGATTCTGAATAGGCCATCATCCTCCACAAACTTTACAAGATGCTACAGGAGGCAACAAAATCTGTAGCCGAACGCACACTGAGAGAAGACGAAGTAGACAGTCTTCCTTCTTACCTGTTCAGGAACATTGCCTCCTCCAGGGCGCACCGGAGGCTCGACTCCTGGTGGCCCAGCCCCTCGCAGGAGTCGCAGTGCTTCCCGGGGCAATCCACCCTGTTCCCCCAGTACAAGTACTTCCGCTCCAGCCCATCCGACCCATCCTCCTCACTCCCGAGTTTCGCCGTGGCAGAAGCCGCCCCCGGGGCAGACGAAATCTGGGAGGAGGAGAACACCCAGAACAAGGCGACGGCAAGGACGGACGCCGCCAGCAGCAGGATTGGCGATCTGGGTCTGGGCTTGCCGCCGCCCCTAGCGCTCCGGTGGCTCGCCATGGGATCCCCGAAGCTTGGAGCTGGGATCCCTTTCTTCCCCCACACTTCTCCTTCGCACGGGAGAGAAGGCTTGCGCCCTTCGCAGGCGGCCATGGCAGTGCTGGGTAATAAAACAAAAATACATACATATAAACACATATTTGCATCTATGTACACATACTAATGTTCAGTAAAAAAAAATAGAAAATTCGTGTCTTTAAAATTTTGTCCTATTTTGTTTTTAGATTTAGATACGATAGTTTAGACTCTATACAAAAATCTTTTTATTGTTGCAAACTTATGTCACCCTCTACTAGAGTGGCAAAAATATGGAATAAGAAAGAGAGCTACACGTACCTTGTCTTACAAGTTGTCATCTTTTAAGTATATTAATCAAATAAAAGTGAATGTGCTATATTGAACATCTAAATATGCAGTAAGTATTATTTTCTATTAATTGATTATTAATGTTGTGGACAATAAAAATGTGGAATTCTTCAATTTTTTTCAAGAGAAAAAAGTTTAAATTTTGTGTTACGGTGCAATGCATGTTAACATGGCTCGATATTATACTTTGGTAGGAGGATACCAATTTCGAACCATGTTGGTAGGTGGTTAAGTCCGGAGTAGAGAGATGTATGGAAAAAGTTAAAATTTAATTGACTTTGGTGAGCCAATTAAGTTAATCACGAGTAGGGATATAAATATGGTTAAATTACTCCAATCTCCTCTGAATGGATAGTGCTACCCCTGATTAACCAAGGATAGCCTTGTTTTTTATTTTAAACTATTTTATGCTAAAAACTAAATTAACTTACACCTAGTTAACTTAACTATTAGAGTACATACTCTTCTAGTAAAGTAGGCTTTCATGGTTAAACATGGATAGTAATGGTTAAAATAGGTTATCCATATATAGATAACTCTACCCAGCACGGGTAGGATAACTTTCCTATCCATGGTTAGAGTGGGTTATCCCCATTTTTTCCTCTCGAAGTAAAATAGATTGGTGAATGAGTTAGTCACAGTTGGGCCAGTTAGATGCCTTCTCGTGCAGGCCATAGGCCCATAGCCCATGGATGCTCCATACTCCCTTCTAAAAGGGTTTATAAAACTAATTTGCAAATTTGTCATCCTTAATAAACCATCATTTAGAATATTATTGTACAATGTAAGATAGTGGGGAAAAAATCACATCCAAAAGAAGAGAATATTGTGCAAGGATTCGCTTGTTGCTATGGACTAAATTTATTTTGACAAAAATACCCCTGAATAAACGTACAAACAGGAGAATATTAATAAACAAAGAAAAACTCATTCATAAACAATACAAAATTGACAACCAGGCAATTTGGTCAAGGTTGAAGGGATCACAATTGTTTTTGTTGTTTTTACATATGATTTCGTGTGAATACATTAATTCCAAGATTTCACAAATGGGTAATGCGGTCATTTTATTTTACCATGGGTTAGATTAAACCATGGTTAAGTAGATGTCTAGCAATAGGAGGTAATGACAGTGGCATTTTTGCACCATTATGTACCATATATCCGGAGACACTTTACATTATATTTTATTAAGGATGGTCAAATTGTAAATTGTTCTATAAGTATGGTTTACAAGTAAGTAATCTTTACTACACAACGTAATGTGTAATTACAAGTGCTTACTCATACGCAAAAATCTTAATTATAATCTAAGATGATACGATTCAATGATAAGAAAAACCTTACTAAAAAAGAGGGGTCAATCACATGGCAGAGCATATACGGTAGCAAGGCTTTGGTTTGTGTTATTACTTTTTTCAAAAAATAATAATAAAGCAATAACTTACAACACACTGTAATATCCTTGTCCCATTAATCCACATTAAAAATATGTTTGACATTAAATTAGATCGTAAATAGAGTGATGATATCCTTGTCCCATTAATCCACACTAAAATTTTGAGGAAATCCTCACTCTATCTCCGATCTATCTTAATACCAATATGTCCTACAGACTATATATTGGGGGGTTTGTAAAATTTGGTGGGTTTTGTTTTGATTAGTGGAAAGAAATCAAGTGTTTGACTTACTAAAAGGAAGCACTACTATTTTGAAATCTCAACTATGAGGGAGAACTTTTTTTGTGGGAAAATTAGCATATTGTATTATCTTTAAAAAATTCTTCATAAACCTGCTCCCCCAATCAGATTTGAACTATTAGGAGGAACTAGTGGATAGTAAATATGGACAAACATAAGCTTTAAGCTGATATGAATTGTTGTGGTAATTAGCCAGCTTCAGGGACCTCAACATGCCTAGCTAAATCCTCTTCTGCATGCATGACACACACTATGCCAGATGCCTCCCCACGTATACCTCCCTGCATTTATCTTTCAAAAATTCTTCATAAACCTGCTCTGGCCAATCAGATTTGAACTATTAGGAGGAACTAGTGGGTAGTAAATATGGGCAAACATGTAATATAAGCTTCAGGCTGATATGAATTGTTGTGTTAAGTAGCCAGCTTCAAGGACCTCAACATGCCTAAATCCTCTACTGCCACACCATGCTAGACGGCTCCCCACGTACCTCCCTGCATTGATGCGTTGTTCATAGGCAAACATTACACACCCAGCCTGATGAGTCGCTGGCCACCAGCTGGGGCATTGCAGACAGAGAGGGCAGGATACAGTCCAAGGCTCACAGCCGTGGCAGTTAAAGGCAACACTGTGGAAGAAGAACTCAGTAAGACCCAGCTGCAGTTGCACTTGGAGTGTGGATATAGTCCCACATTGATTATATCAACTGTGCAAGTGTTTATGACCTTTGGCTCTACAATCATAAAATTATGATTTTGAGATTTGTAAGATGATATTAGACCAGGTATCATGTCTAAGTTTTATATTTTGATTAATATCTTGTTCCATCTAATTTTCACGGTTCATCTTAACCGTGAAAGGGAGTACTGTTGGAGTGGGTATATATAATCTCACATCGATTATATCAACTATGTGCAAGTACTTATATGACCCTGGACCTTTCAATTTTAAAATCATAATTTTGAGGTTTGTAAGACATCTGATGCTTGTATTGTACAATTCACTACAAGCTCCCCCCGTCGGTGGATGCAGCCTGCCTTCGCACATCCGCCTTGCCCCGCCACAGGCTACGAAGCTCTCGCTTCCGGTGGCACAGCCCTGCAACAGTAACAGGTAACAGTGGGTGCAGCACTGAACTGGGCCATGGGGGGATCACAAAAGGGGGGATGTTGCTGTTCCAGGAGGAAGGCATTCATGGCCACATATCGATCGCAAGATCCAAAGGTCTCTTCCTTTCATACTTCTCCAATTCCCCCACTTACGAGACCCAGTGATCAGGGTGGCCGCCTTGGGACGTAGAAGGACTGGCATAACTTTAATGTGATGCACATATACGTATGTGCTTGATGCAGCCTTTTTGTTTACGATCTTTCGGCAAATAGAGTTCTGTTCAGGAGCAAGACATGAAAGCATCTCGTAGAACAGGAAATTTGCGGACGTTTGCGGACATATAGGTACACGCATCACAGGGAATAGGCAGTAGATGAAGGTACGAAGTTTGTTCTGTAGTAATGGAACGTTACGTAAAAAAAGGCCTTAGCTTTCATGTTATTACGGAGAGGCAGCTGAGGGTATAAAGATGAGCATGGAGCAGTGGCTTTATGTGGGCATTGGAAGACGAAAAAGGGAGGGGGGGGGGGGTCCCCGAGTCTCAGAGCAATCCTCGAGCATTGGGAAGCAAATTTGGATGCTTGCAGCTTTAGAGGTCATGGTTACATCCAAAAACAAGAAATGGGGCCAGCTCTTGCGTCAGTCCAGTGTTCATCCATCGTTGTGTGTTTTTTGTTGACAGATGCATCATCTATATATTGTTGTTGTTAATCCAAGGACAGATGACCATCTTAAAGATTCAAAAATAGTTAGACTAGTTACATACCTATATGTAAAAGTGATGAGGTAGGAAGTAAAATCCTAATGGTGATTAGTAGAAACAAAAGTGACAAAATTTAAGATGAGATATGGAGGTGGGTCTCACTTGTTTTTTTTAATAATATATATATATATATTAGATTTTCAACTTTCAAAAGTCTAAGAGGAGAGATAAGAGGGGAAAAGAGGATATTAATACACCATAATCAAATAGATACTTTTTAAAAAAGGACGATGCCACTTCCACCGCCCCACACCCACTGCTCCCTTAATTGAGGTGTTCGTTAACTACTCATCTCGATGTCCAAAGTATGCTTAACTGCTGCAGGGACGCTGTCTGGTGCTAGGACGGTGGCTAGCACACACAACGGGCAGTGGAGATTTTTGAGAGCGGCATTTAAGAGAGCAAGAACACATGTTATCCTGTAAAGAAAGAAAGAAAACTTGTTCTTGGAAGACGTGAAGAGCGGCTCGCACCATTTCTTTTCCATATGATGGAACTTTACGGATTAGATAGCATTGCTACTATACTTAATTGGTCCTCTAACGACTGTGTTAATGTCTTCCTTGGATCAGGGAATCAGTGTTTGGATTTGGTTTGTGATGCTATGCATAGCTTTGTTGTCCTGCGTTGCAGCTACTTGCCGGCGATGCCTAACATGCATGATATAAACCTTGTTCGTCATGTGATCATCTCAAATGGGTAACCCCACCACTCTCTCTACCTAGCTCCTTCGCTGCAAAGCGGCAACAGCACATGCCTAACCGGCCTACCAGAAGTTGGACCATGTCGCAGGAACATCGCTGTTTCATCCGTCAACGGCGGCCAGACCACCCCAACGGAGTACCACTGTTTTCCCTACAGCTGCAGGGAGAAAGGGGCCAAGGTAGGGGGCAAGAAGGGTAGAGAAAAAGCGAGAGAGAGGTTGGTGGCGGCATTAAAAGAGTTAGTAGTGGAAAAGGGAGGGAGAACTCAGAGGGGCCTCTACCACCAGCGCACAGCTGCAGCTAGCAGAAGAAGCAAGCATGCATCGCCCCGCCAATGCTTGCACTACATGTCACAATTCTCCCTAGCCCTGCAACTGCACTCTGTCTGCTCCGCCATGCGTACGCAGGCGGCCCAAGGTCTTCGGCCGGCAGAGCCGGGCAGGTGCTAAGGCTGCCGTGAACAGCAGCAGTGGACGCCCCAATGGCAGTATTAAACTGGGTCGGATTAAAGAGGAGGTGTGGCAGGAAGGTAAACGGGGTGTGCCCATCTTCTTCCAGCGTGAGGCCTCTCTACTAGAGGGCGGTCGTAACACTAACATTGATATGGAGCCTGGAAAGGTATAAGTTTTTGCATACTTTTGTAGTCGCTACTACAGAGGAAAGTGAGCAAGCAAGCGTAGAGGCGGGACCTTTTTTATGCACCGCAACATTAATTACGGAGATCTCATCCTTGGCTTCTTGTTCCCTTTTCTAAGCTGTGGGGCTTATTAAAAAAAAACGTTGTCTCGAGTATCCAGGCGTGGACAATGGCAGCCGCGGCTGGCAGAGTTTAGAAATGGCAGGTGCAGGAGAGAGGGGAGGGAGAGAGAAGAAGAACCTTTTGACCCTGGAAAGGTAGCAAGCCGCTCATCACTGTGTCCCCCCCCCCCCACGTTAAAGGGCTCCGAACCCCATTAGAATAGATCCCATTCCAGTTCCAAGTCTCTCTCTCTCTTCTGTGTCAAAGGAAGAATGGAGGTGGGTGTGAAGAGAACTCCTCCTCCAAGAGTCCAATGCTACTTTTGAAGTCTCTCTTTCTCTCTCTTCCTCTTGGAATCCTCCAAGTGGTGATGATGGCTTTTCTTGCAGGAGGCCATGAAGAGGCGGCACATCCCCGCGTTTGGAAGCTGGAACCACTGCGAGATGCTCCCCGCCGCCCAGTACGCGGCAGCTGCTCCCCCGGCGGGGTTGTTCCATGGAGGAGCCGGCCTCCACGGGGGCTATGCTGGTGGCGGAGGCCACCTCTACCCTCCCCATCTCCCTTATTCCTACTACTGGCAGGACCCCGGGGAGGACCTCTTCCAGGTGCCCCCGCCGGCCCCCGTGGTCGTGGCCGCCTACCCTCGGAAGGTCCTTTCCTGGATACACGGCGGTGCTTCTGCTTCCCCCTCTGGGGATCTGCCATCGTTCGGTTTCTGGGTTCTTGATAAAGTCGCAATCTTTTTTATGTCGGATTGCAGGTCAGGAAGGAGGTGGCGCCGGAGCAGCAGTTGAAGCGGCGGAAGCCGCTGCAGCAGCACCAGCAGAAGAAGGGACAGGAGGCGGCGTCCCCGCAGCAGATCAAGCAGGGCAAGGTGTGCGACTGCAACGCACCCGTCCGGCAGCCCCCGCGGCGTACCAGGGCGTCCGTGGCCGTGGACGAGGACCTCTACAAGGTCCCCCCGAAGCTCCTCTGTGAGAAGTCCAGAAGGGTGAGTAGACCAGACCCATGGAGGCCAAAACTTTGAAAAACCAAAAAAAAAAAAAAAAAAATCCCACTTTTACTCTGTTTATCCTTGCTCTTCTCTCTGCCCTCTCGCCCCTCCTCCTGCAAGTTTTTCCTCAGAAATTTCTGCAAGGAAGAAAACTTCGCAGGAACAACCACAGGACTCCTGATTTCTGTCTCTTTTCCATCTCTCAATTCTTGTTTTGCTCATTTATAATTTTTTTTCTCTTATCATAGTTCTCTTCTTTCTTTCATCAGAAGAAGATGGTGATGAGCGACTTCTGGTCGAGGTGCCTGGGACTGAGCTGCATCCCATGAAAGCACATGATCTCAGAGTTGGATATTCCTGTGATCCCCTTGTTCTTGTTTTTTTTCTCTCCACTTCCTCTTTTGTTGGTTTTGTGAATGGGGTGGGAAGCGCACACACAGATTTCTTGATGTTGTGTGATGGGATCCAGCAGGATGGACATATGTAGCCTTTGTTTCCAAGCATTTAGATAAGCTTTTTGCAGGCATTGTCTAGTGAAAGAAGGGAGCTGATTGGGATTTCTTGCTTCTTTTTTTCTGGGTTCTCAGCATATGGCTGCAAAGATCCTTGAACATATCCAAAGAAGAAGAAGAATGAGCTTCTCAAAGTGTGAGTTCCCATTAATCTTCTTTTCAGGGGGTTGGTCCCCACCTTGGGATTTCTCCAAGGAAGACCCTGGTCAGCTGCTTAATGAGCTTGTTAAATGTGGTGGCAGCCTTTGTAGTAAATGGTGAAAGGGTTTGGATTAAATGAACTTAAGTAGTTTTATTATTATCTGAGGACCCAACCAGTACAACTGGTCAGTAATGGAAATGAAGTGAAGCCTCTGTTTTTCCCCCCCAAAAAAAACATATAATATATGTTATCACTGAGGAGTTATCATCATACACATGCATGGTCATATGTATGTCACACATTCAGGTATCCCTGTTGGATAGAACACCTGAAACCCAGTGGACATGCCTGTGACACTGTTTCTACACACTTTTACTCATGAGCTCACCCATGCTTCTAGGCATTTGGAGGCAAAGGTCCATTTCATTAGTCACCTCCTACAATGGAAATTTCATGGTAGTATTTTTTATACCCCCCTCATTTCTCCTCCCCCAACTGTATGTGCCTACCTGTTTCTACATATCTTACATTTCTTCCTAGAGAAAGGTTTTCTGCACTAGTGTAGAAATACTTAGTCATCATGTACTTTTCTCCTCTTATTAGTGGGAATAAAGTTGCCACATAGATCTCTCTCCTCTTTTCCACCAATAGGATGGAAGGAGTGCAAGATGAGTCATCATGTACTTTTCTCCTCCTATTGGTGGGAATGAAGTTGTCACATAGATCTCTCTCCTCTTTTCCACCAATAGGATGGAAGAAGTGCAGGATGACTAGGCTTTTTTGCACTTTCACAAGTGCAGAAAGTCTTTCTCTTCTTCCTATACATGTTGATAAAGGCTTAGTGTACTTTCATATTGCACTTTAATATGACTAGGCACTCATCTCATGTGGCACTTAATCATTGAGTTGTCACTTTATCACCTCCATGTGAGTGGTGTCACATGAGATGAGTGCTTAGTCATATTACACTTAAGTACAATAAAAAAATACATTAAGTCTTTCTCATACATATTTGACAACAAATTAAGGATGGCACCATAGATTCTACAACTACAAAGCCGCTCAGTTTTATATCAAGGAAGGACAAGAAGCCACTGTTTGGTGCCCACCTAAAATTAAGAATAAATGGAGAACAAGAGATGGATAAACTGATCCCCACTTGTTGCCCTTAATCCTCTTATCAAACATTAAGAGCAAGTCGTTTTCTTTCCAGTAGATTAACTTAATCTCAACATTTCTTTATATCAAGTGATGGGTGAAAGACCTATTATCGTAAGGTAAAACTATACCACACCTAACATAAACGCACCCTAAACTACCTCTCTTTCTCATGAATTACAACATGAGATCTTTAAACCTGAAGCACTCAATGCGTCAAAACAAAAGGCAGCATAGACATCCCACTCAAGTCTTACACCATCATCATAGCAGAACCAAATGACCAATCTCTCCACTTATGTTGTTTGATATGCATTGGAATGCACGCATATATACACATATCTTGGTGTTCTCCCCCGTCAAATTAGTGGTCGCTCCTGATGTACCGCGATCAAAGGGCACATCACCCACCATGTGAGAGAGGGGAAGACACCTCAAATGGAGGTGCTTGACGTCATTAGTCGAACGGGAACATTTCAAATAGAGAAATATTTGATGTACAACTTTTGCAAGGGCGCCAACGTGCCACATGGGTGGGCTGTTCATATGGCACGCATCCCACCTAATGGTGGGGTGTTTTTGTAAATATCAATATGAATCGTAGTACATCGATCTAATCTAATTTGATTTGGTTTGTATTTAAATTATTATAATAAAAATATAAAAATAAAAATAGTTTATCAGATCAACTATATAGTACATCCAACCATGCTTCACATACCTCATCCGGTGTCAAGGGTTTGGCCCCCAAAAAAACAGTTACTCTTGCACTCTTATTATTATATTATTATATCACACAGAGGACATCTCATCTTATCACGAGAAATATTTGAAATAGGACAGATATTTATCTAGTATCTACTCTTTTATGAAGATGAGATCTATCTACATGTGAAGATAAATATTAGATACTTACAAATAACAAGTCACTCACTCTCCATCTAAAAAGTCCAGGCCAGAGAAAAGTCAAAATGGAGGAGAAAATTGTAATAGATCTTCCTCTTACAACTCTTTAAATGTGTTATATATAAAGGAAAAAGTAGCTCTACAATTTTGATGGAGTAATACTTACTACTTACTCTCATGTAACATTCTAAGTAGAAAGGAATGACCCAATAAAGAGGATCTCGGTTGGGTTGATCGGTTAGAATTTTTGCTTAAAACAGGAGGTCCCGAGTTCGATTCTTAGGGGGGATTTATCTGATTTACATTCAATCTTCGAGGTGTGTAAATCCGGAGTTTTTTCGGTCAAGTGGGGTAAGGCAATACAGGTATACGGAAAGTGTGAGCTGTCAAGTCTGATCTGGAGTTCACGAACACCAATCTTTGAGTCCACAAAATCACACGGGGTGAAATTCCTCGTTATCAAAAAAAAAAATGACCCAATAAAGGGAATGCAACAAGTCACCACACCGTACCGTCATATAATTGGTGCTTTGATATGAGTTTTGACAAGGCATGTAAGAGTTTCATCATCTCATATTCCTCGTCTTCTATCTTCTTAACCCATACAAACTAATCATGAAAAAAACTATGTCTAAACTAACCTCAGTATCTAATCAGTATTACTCCATTCTAATTGGCCTTGAAAGGTTCGTCACACCTTTTCTTTTCCTCCTAATCCTACCCCATGCGTCCAAAGTAGGTTATTTTAAAGGGAAGAAGGGAAGGGTGGAGACATGGAACCCTCCCTTTTTGTGTTCCTCCAAGCCACACGCACCCAAAAGAAAACGGGGGTTCTCACTCAAACTTCATGCGGCTGTTTGCATAAAGTTTGCAGCGTTTGAGAGCATGAGATGGTTAACTTTGGGACCCCCCCCCCCCCCCCCCCCCCACGTTGGGCAAACAAGCTCATGAACTGTTTGGATTAGCCTCTTTTGTGCTTTTAACCCTTTTAAGACTGCACTCTATTAATAAAGGGAGAAAGAAGCCACCAGCGGCCTTGCCCAAGTGTGTGCATGTGGAACAGTAGAAGAGGTGTCAACCAGGAATCAGAAGGAATCCTCATAAATCTTTGATCAGCAATCCTTTTAGGCTTTGAGGGTTAATTTGATACTTGATATATAGTTGCTTTGGATAAGGGTTTAGATTTAAAACCAGTTTAATAACTTTGATAACAAAATATTGCAGTTTGAACTCTTATTCTAGATATGAATTACCCAATCATGGCTTATTTTATTGTAATGCATGTTTAGCTGCCAAGTTATTCTATTTAAGAAAGACATGGATAGATATGTGTAAAATCTGAATAAGGAGTCAAAAGAGAAATGAGATTGAAGTCCTGTTACTTGATTTGGAGGAATTTAAGGGAGTTTGATTCTCTGTTCTACTTTGTCTTATCACATAGAGAGAGCTTTCACAGGGGTTTATCTAGATTTTCATATTCCCAGAGGGTTAGCCACTGGGTTACACAACCAAAAAAAAACATGTGGGTCCTTAGTTACTCTAATACTAGAGAGCTATCACAAGAAGCAAAAACTACATTGAATGTGAGAGAAATTGAAGACTAGTTGGGGAATGAGCAAGAGATGGAGAATAGATTGTGGGGAGACTGCAAAGAGATTTGTTCGCAATCAGATGGGTTTACATAGAGCAACCAGGATGCATAAATGGCCTTGGTTGCACTATATGTGGTTATGATTGTATATCAGTACTCATGTTCATGTTGTATGTTATGTGTGTGTGTATGTGTGCGCCTATAGTTGTGTATATGAGGTTATAGTTGTATATATGTGCTTATGGCTATTTTCATGGTTATGGTTGTATTATATACTAATAGTTGTATATATATGCTCATGATTCTATTTATATGTTTGTATATGTACTTATGGCTATATTTTTATAATTATAGTTGCATATATATGCTTAAAGTTGCATACATGTGCCTGTGGTTGTATTTCTATGTTTATGATTATATTTAAGATTTAGGGTTTAGGAGCAGTTATTACAAATACAAGTAGACAAATACAACCATAAGCATAAAATAGAACCATATATAACCATATGAACACATACATAATCATCAGTACACATGCATCACCAAAATCACCTATATAAACCATAAGCATATGGCTACCGTAAATATATAAGCACACTTATATAATCATAAACACATAGCACATATATAACCATAAGTACATATATACAACCATAAACATATATATAACCTTAAGCACATATGTACAACCATGAGCACATACATTATATATACAACTTTAAGCACATAAGCACACATGCAATCATAAGTACATAAGATACAACACACGTAAATATACAACAATAAATATATAAATACGAACTATAAGCACATATGTACAATCTTAAACACATATATACAGCCATAAAATATATAGAGGTCTATAATGTCAATGTACAACTATTAAATACATATATATAACTATAGTACGAACATACATCCATAAGCGCACACATTCACTGGTGAACATCAATATGTAATCATAAGCTCAGATATAGAACTATAAGCATCTATGTATAATCATGAATACATGTATACATCTAGAAGCACCAATATACAACCCGAAATATTAACATAAAATCATAAGCATGTGAATACCATCATAAACACATGTGATGGCCTCTCTAGCATGCATCCAAGCACGTAAGGCATCAAATTGTGGTGCAAAACGAGATCATCAGGAACTCTTACCTCCATATGAGCTGATTAGAGTCCTCTGGCATCTCATTGGAACTTCTGATCAGCTTATCAAACCATTCCTCTCACGAGGGGGGGGGGGGTGAAAGGATAAGAAAAATGGCAAAACAAGATGAGCAAGTCTTGCAACACACTAGTGTGCAAGCACACCCATAAGGGATTGGGTGGCCTATCACGCAATCACAAAGAGATGTGTTTGCACACACCCCTCTATTGTTGTGTTGCAAGACTTGCTCAAACAAGAAACATAGTTAGGCTACAAAGCGTTCTCTTACAACCATGAACTTTTGTATGGTTTTTGATAGTCTCGTATGTTTATAAAGATAAACCAGGCAAATTCAAAACAAAATCAGATCAAACCCATGCCCCTAATGCTAACATGAAGGAATTCTATTTGCTCCAATGAAACTGCTGTAATCCATTGGTGGCTAACATACAGCCAAAAGAAGAGAAATGAGTGAGCTTACTAACATGATTATTTCATATAATTCGTTAATAAAATTTGAACAAAAGAATGCCCCCTCACAAGTAGAAAGCGCCAGTCCACATAAATACATGCAGCCCACAAAAATGGCTACCGCGTGGAAGGTCTCATGGCTCTTTATTGAAAACAGATATTTCGAGCCCATGAGAAAACATAAAAAGTATTACCTTTGTGAAGCTAATGGAATCTACTGAGACAGCAAGCTATGGTAGGTATCTTGTCATACTTGGCACTGTCCGAACAAAATTTCATATCTTTTATTTGATCTCTGCAAGCAAGTTATGCTCCGGAAGAGTGGGTGTGGTTTTTCATCCGTTATCACACTCACACATGAAGGGCAGCATGCAGTTTCATTACGTACCCCAAGCGTCATTCACCATCTCTGTTGCTTCCATGGTTTTTTGCTGAAAGTAAATCCCGTAGAATAGCCATCATGACATATGGAAGTTCCTCGTCTTTCTCATGGCTGAGGTCTTGCCTGCACCACGAAGATGTCTTCGCCAACAACACATCCTTCGATGTCCTGTGCACACCCAAACTTCTGCTCGAGGAAGAACCCAATGGTACAGAGACGCTGACCTAGCTGCCAACGGAAAAGTGGGTCCACGGTCAGAGGCTCCTTAGTGTAGTCCACAGTCAGCTTGATGACTTCCCCATCTGCAGGGCCTTCTTGAAGGACCAGCAACTGCTCACTGAAATTTGCAAAAGCAAGTGTGTTCACATCTCCATCAAACTTGCCCAAGGAAAGCCGCCATGGAGTTCCGCGGGTGCCGGATGCCAGTGTTTCTCCCAGGCCTGGTGCAATCTCAGCCTCCACAAACCTGGGGTCCCGATTTATTGGGCTTAAAGTGTGAAGCACGAATGAGAGGTCTGGGGTGAGCATCTCCTGCACCAGAACTGCCATTACAGCATCTTTCTGCGCTACACCAGCAGCTCGGCGGCTGAGCACAGCTCTCCTGGTGTACAGTGAAGACCAAACATGGGCGACAGCTCCTCCAAAGACCAGGAGATTGGAGAGACTGACATTTGGGATCGAGTCATATAATCCGGCAGCAGACATGCCAGCCAGGTCCTCAACATTGGCGCTGGACCTCACAATCAAACGGGCATTAGTGGGGACGAATTTCCCAATCATGTCATAGGTTTTTGCAGGCGGCCTGACAGATGAAACCAGTGACTGGAGCTCAGAGCATAGCCTGTCCAGTTCGCCATCCTCAAGTTTGGCTATCTCGAGCTGTTGTACGAGAGAATTGAAGGTCTTAAGGGATCCACTTTTCTCCAGTGCAGATTCCATTGATCCAAAAGGTATCACCACACCAGAAGGAACACGAAAAGAAGCAGGTGTTCCTTGATCACTATACACTGCAAATAATAATATAATATTATCGATCAGCAAGAAAAGGAAAATGTTCAATCCAATGATCTAAGCCCATGTCTAGAATTTTCCATTATCTGGTGTAATTTATCTTGTCTTCAGCTAATTGAAATATTTCCTTACTAAACCCAAAGGGAGAACTCTAACCAAAGATCCAAAATACATCTAAAGAATTGTCTATAGCAATACCAAAGACCAAAGAAGGAAAAGTAGTCAATGTATAAGATGAAAGGAAAATTGAAAATTGAAAATCATGACATGTCACTAAGGCGAGGAGTTTCATGTCTTCCTCTGTAACTGTAAAAGATAAAGCAAAATTTCCTTACCTTTTGAAGATAGTGCTGCAAGAGAAGCAAGTTGACCACATGCAGCAGCTTTTGCACCAGCTGATTCAGTATTGGCTTCTGAAAGCTCTAAAATGGATTTAGGGCCATCAACCTTACTCAAATCTCTCCCACTTGGCTGTGATAATTAATAGAACATGATTCAGGAGAGAAAATCATAAATGAGGTCGTTGCGGAGGATACAGGGAGAACTGCTAAATAAGAGTTGACACCTGACTTACAGAGGTGATTTTCTCTTTAGATGAATAGGACTGATATTTTGGTAGTTCACCAGCAGATGAAGGCCCGTTAGAGGTTGACAAAATCTTTTTAGGCAAAGTCTCTTTGATGTCATTAGACAGAGATGGAGATATATCAACACGATTTGGTGATGCCTCCAGCCTGTCCCACAGAAGGGAAAAAAAGAACAGCATGGGGAAAATATGACATTGAAGATTGGTCCAATAAAAACCAGCAAAGTACAAACTTGGAGCATTTTTTTTGGGTTGTATAGCCTAGTGGCTAAACCGAGAAAACCCGCCCTACCCCAGGGTCCCAACCCCATCCCAGTGTCCAATTCAAGGTACAAGTAACATGTGACAACAAGTTCTTTTTTCTTTCAATTTAGCCTTCTTTATGAAAGTAGAATGGAACAACCATCCATAATGTAGAAAGCTGATACAGAAAGGGATTTTGCTTTGGAAAATTTTAGAAGCCATAGATTAGTAAATAAGCAATTAGGGCTGATCAAACGTTAGTCCAACCCGAAGAACCAAACCGAACCGACCGGTTCGGGTCAGTTCGCTTCGGTTTGAGGGATCCTCGGTTCAGTTCTGTTTCACAATGTGAAACTGAAATGAACCGAATAGAGATATAAAATTAATTAATAATATACAATTTCACAACCAGCCTTGTAGCACAGTTGGTTAGTGCACGGACCTCCAAAGGAGGTCGCGAGTTTGAACCTTGCAATTGCCTTAAAAACCCTCATTTTTGTTATTTTATGTTCATCGGTTGCTTAGAGGGTCGGTTTGACTTTGGGTTAACCAAAAAGAGGGTGAATCGCACCCCTATAAGCAATTAAGCATCTTTCATTGGTTATATGTTTATTTTGCATGTTGGAAGTAAATTTCATATGCTAAGAAACACATTGCAGTAAGTTGCTTCCATTAGTACAAATTCGAAGTGACCTAAGAAGGATGATTGAAGAGTCAACTTGTTTGTCCTGAGACATCACTCAAGCAAGCTTGGGAAATTCTTGTTACGATGAAAGGACGAAAATAGGGAAACAACTTAATATGCACCATTGCTCAGGTCCACTTTGACTGTATAATTAGGAACTTCTAATGTGGTACCATCTTTTGCAAGATTCATTCATGTATTTACCATACATTTAAATGACAATTAGGCTATTGACCAGCTTCAGGAAAGGTATGTTAATAAATGGATTCAAGATTTTTGTCATAGGTTAATTCAGAATAGAACTCATGACTGGCAGCAACCTCTGGCTTAAGCAATGTTTTGAAATGTCCTACCTCACATACTTCCCATTAAGTTTTTGAATATCAGAAACTTTATTATCGTCCTCACAAGTCACAAATACTACCTTCTCCTGCAAAAATAGCAAAGTAGAATGAGGCAACCACAATCCGGGATCAGTATTTAACGTAAAGAGATGAAGTTGAAAATTACTTGTTGAGCCCTAACACCAAGATGTGAAAGATGAGGCAGTTCTTGCAGGAGTACAACACCCACAATATTATCCCCAGCAGCTTTAACCTGTCAATTGACATAAAATATGTATCAATATCTCCACAAAGAAATTCCATGCACATCGGGTGCTATTGTGAAAATGAGATGTGGAAGAATATAGACCTCCTCATCTCCATCAGCCTTGCTGACAACAAGGATAACAGGTCCGGTGATAGACAGAGGTAAAGAACCAGGAACAATGCGGTCAACCTGCAAACACATAACTCAGTCAAACAATAGAAAACACAGTGAAGGGCGCAGATGGAGGAGCTAGATCAAAGTGAAAACCCGGTAAAAAGGGACAATGAATAAATGATACTGTGTATCCACCTGAACTAGCATATGCTTAGACATGGAAGAGAAAGAAAAAGAATACCGAGGATATGGCATAAGGAATGAATTGTGAGACAGAAAACTTCATCCAACAAGGTGATTATAATTTCGAGGTCCCACCTACACTTGATTCAGGAGAGATGCTAATCTGACAAATCAAATATTTGCCCATACACACCATCCAATATGAGCATTGTTTTGAGCTGTGGTATGCCATGCGGGCTCAATTTTAAATGAGCTTTAACTCAATTCTCGAATGAAAACTATATGAACTTACTATTTTATTATGTCCACAACTCTATCCAAGCAGCATTAAGAAGAGGTAAAATTATGCTTTCATAAGCTCTTATGACAACTTTGCTAGGAAAATATAACAAAAACAAGAAACTTACAACTTCCAACAAACATCAGACAAGAAAAAGTGAATAGAATGATTGTAGAAACTATTTCTTATGTTACTACATGACATTAGCACCACACTAGACAGCTACTTATCAATCGCACCAGCAGAAGGGTTCCAAGCGCAACTCCTGGAACCAGAACATCCCACCTTCCGATCCAAGGGCAACCCGCAATGCTCTCAAAAGAAGGGTGCAAAGCTTTGAAACCTGAAAAATAACACTGTGGATGATATATGCAAGTGACAGTGTCAGACAACCAAACAAAACTGTGAAAATAATAATGAACAAATACCCCCTCACTTTTCAAACTATATTAAATAAACAAGCTGGGGCCCTTCAAACATACCCTGCACGTATTTCTGCTTCAGCGTAAGTTCTTACACTGTTCTCTGGAATTCCAAAAGCTTTCCCCAGTTTCTGTACAGACATCAAGGGATAAAAAAAAAGTTCAACCCATTATAGACCCGGAAGACAGCAAATTAAAATCAACAAAGAAAACAATAGTCACAACTTTAGTGACAAATAACTGAAACATAAAAACTTCCCAGATGATTTCCTTTTTCTGAAATAGACCATCAACTTTTATAGGATAAACACATAATTGTTTTGATAGGATATATAGACTGTTTCAGCAATCATACTTTCACTTTTCTTGTGTGCAACTAGTCCTAACTCAAACCCAGCAGAATTTATCATGCCCTCATGGTTACAGATTGGCCTAAATGTACAAAAAACATGATTTCTTATATAATTTTCCTACAAAATTGTATCCGGTTCACCATAAGTTTCTCTGCTTATAAGTTTTAAGCCCTTATTCAACATATATAAGCCATGGATTTGCAACTAAAGAACAGGAGCAAGTACAACAATAGCAAAGTGTAACCTGAGGGCTAGGGAATTTATCAGATGAAAGAGACTAGCAAGATGACCGTGGGGACTTCTATATGAAAAAACAAATGATAGAATAAAAGCTACAAGAAAGGAAAGACCTAAACCTGGACTCTATCAGAAAATATCTGGAGGAGCAGTTCAGAGTACTCTTCGGTCAGTCTTCTTGCTCTATCAAGGGTTGCCTTGAGCCGCAATGACCATATTTTCTTTCCATCCTCATTGCCTGAATGATGCAAGAAAAACCAGCAAGAGCATAGTTGCTTAGTTCATTTACTGATAATGGAGCCAAAAAGGGAGGGAGTAGTTAAATGCTAGACAAAGTTTCACCTTCCCTATCTTGTAACCCTTTCTCTTCCATGCAAGAAGCTCACTATTTATGGCTACACACTCATCTAACTTCCAATTAGAAAGGCCAACATGGCGGATGCCAATAATGAGAGCACCAAGGGGGTTATCCCACGGCTCTATATTTTTCGAGTCTATCTTTTGTGCAAGCCAAGGAGAACCTCCCATAGATTCAAGTTCATTCAGAAACCTGAAAGATGGGAAAGACAAATGGAACATAGATGTTCAGTGGATGGAACAGGAAACAAGAACTCACTGATAACAAACATGCAATGACAAAATGAAACTATGTTAAAAAACTGAGTAACTCAAGTGGTAAATGGGATGGAAAAGGAACACCATCATCAAGAAATATGCATGTAGAAGCATTAATCACACTTGCTCATTTATAAAAGCATGTAAAGCACTCTCCATGCCCCTTGCAGCACAAGTTAGGCAGGACAATATTGAGCACAAGCATTGTCAAGCATCAACTGTCATGTACAGCTCTTCATTTAGAATAAAAGCCGAGTAATTGAAAAATCTAAATGCAATAATTTAGGAATAAAGGTCACATATCACCAGTGACTGGTACTACTGTACTAGAGAAAAGTACAATGAATTTACAGGTGTCACTAATAGGAAAAAAGAAGGCCAAATACAAAAATACCTGACAGAACAGAAGATCAACAGGACTTGGTTCAAGAAAGAGACTCACCGGCTTAAAAGAACAAATGAGTAGTCTTCTAGTCCAATCTCACAAAGACGCCACTATACCGAAGTTAATTTACAGAATTGACATCAGAAAAGCTCAAAAATATGTCAACAGTCAGCATTCTGTACAAATAGCCAAGTGAAAGAAATTATACCTTCTGACGCATAGCAATTGCAGCATCAGGGGCATCGTTTCTAAGTCCACTACTTAGACCTTTTATAATAATCTCCCGCAAATCCGCCAATGATACTAACGTTTCCATCAACACAGAGACACCACATTCTGCTGAAAGTTGATTTGATTCCTCTAGCATCTCCAGATTCTGCAAAGAGACAAGCAGTGGGAGAAAACCACATGATCTAACCAAAATGTCCGGGGTGTATTCAACAATGGAAAACTAGTAACACATTTGTGTAAAGGAAGAACAGATGCTTGAGTTGTCTGAAAGTAGGATAAAAAAATAACCGAAAGAATCAAGATACAGGAGTAACCCCCTCCCCCTCCACCCCCAAACAGGCTCAGGAAGTCAGAAAGTACAAGCTACCTTCTTGCATGCCAAAAATGTGTCGAGAAGTGATGAACATTGCTCATCCAACGATTCTCTGATAGACTCTAGTTGTTCTGTGAGGCTGCATGTATAAACCACAATTAGTAACCAAAATTTATGGGAAATTCAAATTTTTGCTTGGACAACAAATCGTTGTCTTAACATAAAATAGGTCATACATTTTTTTTAATATATTTTTATAAGCAAGTGAGAATGGTATTAAAGAATAAAAATATGTACAACTTGGAATTCATACTTCCCCAGGTTAATAGCTCATTCGTTACATACAAGCAAGATTCTGATGGAACAAATCTCTGTCAAAACCAGTATTTGATCAGCCTATCCTGAGTCCTGACTGGTTCAGGTATACATATATAGCATTATATGATGAGATATTTGCATGAAAAACCCTCTTAGGCGTCTAATTGCATGATAATCCATCTTAGAATCATATTGTTTTATAAACCCCTCTTACGCAATAAAAATGTCCTCAAAGACCCTATCGTCACGGCACATGATGGAAGTGAGATAGTCTGTTAACGAATGTCGACAGTAAGACATTGTTAACAGAAAATGTCCTAAATAATCCTGACTCTTTATGAAAAACCCCTTTTTAAAAAATATTCTTGTCAATATACCCCCTGACTCCTCTCTTTTCTCCCTCTCTCTCTCTCTCTCCAGCCTCCCCTCCACCACATCACTCCCATGCTGAAGCTCGCCAGGCTCCTCTCCCTCTCTGGCATTCGGGTCACCTTCCTCAACACCCACCATAAACAGTGCTGCCACCTCAGATCCACGACTGGGCCCGGCTCGCCTGCCGTCCAGGCCTTCATCTCCGCTCTGTCCCCGACGGGCTCTCTGAGGACAACCCTTGGAATGGCAACCGGATGCTGGAGATGATCGAGGGACTGGACAGTGGACGCCACTACTACACCGCTTTTCGGGGAGCTTCTGGCCTCTGCAGGGGGCGATGACCCCGAGGGAGCACCACCGGTAACGTCCGTCATGGCCGACGGGCTCATCAGGTTCGCAGTGGACATGGTGGAGAAGCTGGGCATCCCCATCATAGCCTTCCAAACCAGCAGAACTTGCAGCTTCTGGGCTTACCAGCACATCCCCGAGCTCTATGAAACAGGGATTATCCCCTTCCAAGGTTAGCTAGTGCCCACCGCCACGACCCAATTCACCCAGAAAGTAGATATCGTCTCCCTTCTACCTTAACATGTGGCTCATCTCTCGCTCGATATTAGATGGGTGTGATTTTGGATAAACTGGTAGCCTGTGTGTCGGGATGGAGAGCTTCCTCCACCGGAGAGACCTGCCCACCTTCTGCCGAGATGCCGCTGTGGGGCGCCACGATCCCCGCAGCCACGGGAGGAGCTCGAATTGTTCGAGCAGAGGGGCAAGGGTGGCTGCTGGGTCTGCAGGGGAAATGGCTTCCGTGCTCAGATGTCTTGGAAAGGCGAGGTCTTGGTCGTCACAGATGAACCCCAAGAGAGGGAGGGGGCAGGAAAAAGCCTGCTGGGAGTCTGGGACTCACAGATGGAGGCAGAGGTGTCGAAGTCAGTGAGTGGGGGGAAAGAGAGAGAGAGAGAGGTGTTGGAGAGAGAGGGGGGAGGGAGGGGGTATATAGAAAAGAATACTTTTTTAAAAAGCTTTTTGCAAATAGTGAGGATTATTTTGGATATTTCACAAAAAATATAACCCCCCGACAGACGTCCATTGACAGTTTCCTACTATTCCGTCACATGCCGTGACCGTAGGGTCTCTGGGAACATTTTTATTGCGTAAGAGGGGTTTATAAAAAAATGCAATTTTAAGACGGATTATCGCACAATTAGACATCTAAGAGGTTTTTTTATGCAAATGTCCCTTATATGAAATACCGTATTTATCATCTCCTGCACCTGAAAAATACTGAAGATTATGTAGCTATTTCAACCACTATTTAAAAAATCATGTAAAAACTTTCTAATGCTTCTTTGCATTAAGATAGAAGAAAATATAGCAAGGAATATAAAACCTTTTCAATGACTGTCCGGAATCATATATGAAAATCTTGTTCTTCTCCATGATTATGAGGTAAAATAGACATGCAAAGAGGTCACTATTAAGAGAAAAGCTAGAAGGTTATATGATCAAACATTGAGCAGCCAAATTTACAAGATATGAAGAATTGTGTTAGTCTATAACTTTTTTACCATTAAACTCTTTTGACTAAATGATCATCAATAATTGTCAACTATGTAGTCAAAGGCGAGAGGCGACTGAGGCAATCAAGGGGTCGCCTCAGCCTCAAAGGCCCAGGTGATGGCCTAGGCGATTGAGGCGATATATTATAAAATAATATATATAGTTAAAAAATATGAATATATCTATAAATATCACCTAAATATGTGCATGAAAATATATTTCATAAAATTAATCATTCATATATGTCAAATTATTGTATGACTTACTAAATCTATTCATTTCTATATGTAAAGTAACTAAAATTTAAGAAACTAAATTGCAAGTAAATAAATAGGCTAAGTGGGCCTCTTTATGGGCCAATATATGGGCTGGACAACGGCAAAAAGGGTGGAATTGTGGCTTGAAATCGCCAAGGCGAAATGGGCTGGGGCGAGGCGATCTGAGGTCACCTCGCCTCATGGCCTAGGTGATCGCCTCAATCGCCTTTGATAACATAGATTGTCAAGCTGATAATGTTTCAACATCTTACAAGTCAAGAAACCTAGGACCAAGTCAAGGAAACTTTCTTTATAAAAAATGCTAATGCATATTGATTACTCCACTATAATCACTGTGTGATAGCATGTGTACTATCTGCATACATACATAAAAGAATGGGTTTAAAGCTTCATACAAACAAAACCATGGTTTTGAGCAGTGTAGTGGGTTGGGAAGAGGGAGCTTTCATTTGTGAAAGAGAATCTTCTCTGCAAAGGACCTAGGAGTAAATCCTAGAGGGAGATTAGGCCACAAGCATGTCTCAAGTATGATTTTCTTCTCTTTGGGGGGGAGGGGGGTGTTGATCTTCGTGGAAGGTTGTAAATGACTGAGTTTCTAGAATTCTGGCTTTTGGATTTGGGTCCTTCCATTCTTTGTAAATTGTAACAACATATAAAAAATGTGTATAACAGTTCTTCGCCTAGCCCTAGGAACTCTGCTTGTGAACTCTTGCCCTTTAACTCAATTCTCATCCATCAATTACATTTATGTAGAATAGAGGTGGGTAACATTAAGTGATGTCACTTATCCTATAGATACCTCTTAGGTCATAGACTCAGGAGCCACTGATCAAATGGCTGCTATTCCTGCTACTTATTGGTTTCAAGTGATACAAAGTGACTATTGCTGATGTCCAAAAAGGTGGTTAAGAAATGAATGATTAAGCTGAATAATCATTGAGTCTTGTGCTCAGCTCTTCATGTTCCATCTCCCTACAATATTTTTTTATTAAGTAGCATAATCAAAGCTTAACACTGCCACCTTATAAATCTAAACATCATCAAAATCAAGCAAACTAGTCATTTTCACTCCTGGAAATGTGAGACAAAAAATCCATATTTTGTTTCTCCTCATTTCTGTCAAAAAATAAAAAATTCAAGATTTCCCCCTAAGACCATGAAAACCTAGACTACCACCTCAAAGTAATTGCTGTCATTTCAGATTGGTACATCTGTGACATGATACATATGACAGATAGAAGAAGGTGATGCTCAGAAGGAATAAAAATTTAGAATCCTCTAAAGTAGGACCAAAGTCACTACATTCATCATGGCTCAACCAAGTAATGACTAAAAAAGCAGGGAAAAAGAAGCATGTAAATTTCAAACCTTCCAGCATTGAAGAAATCTTTAAGCTCAAGATGAAATATCTTGAACTGCTCGATGAATGCTGAGCTGTATTCCCCAGGATTTTTGGTGATTCGAGAAAGCATAGCCTCTGTGGCTACCAAATCTTCAGGACCAGCATTACGGTGAAGTTTGTTTTGTATGGTATGTTTAATCTCTTGCTGTTAGTCAAAAGGATGTGGCATGTCAAGAAATGTTGATGCTGCATAAGTATTCGAAAAGAGGGGTGAACAGAAGTACCTTCAGATCATGAGGAATGTCATTTCGATGTGCAATATCTCGTATTCGAGTTAGAGGAACAGATGCAGTAAACTCTGACTTGAATGAAGGCAAACATGGATGGATCTTCCGGATGACAAGTGCATCCTGTACATCTCCAATGAAAATAAGCAGTGAGATATGAAAGATGCAACCAGGACAGCACCATGTAGTCACCAGCAGTGATAAATGTTGGGAAATTCAAACTAAATTACTGGCAATGATTAAAAAGAACTAGTTGTCAAGGGAGAACAGACAGCCATGCTATCAGGTTGACTTCTAGGACATAAACCTTTTCTAATAACTAGAAGCCCTTCATTCAGTTTACCCACAGTATGTACATTGGGTGATGAATTAAAAGCCATGACGATCAAATCCATTCTTCATATGTGCACTATAACTTTAGCCTTTACATTGGACATTGATGGTATTTGTGATCATGAGTCAGATGATCAACCAAACCATGAATACACCAAACACCTGAAGTAGTTCACCATAAATGGATGAAGGCGCTTAAGATGTTACCAGGGTATTGATTTCAGATCAACACAGTTTAGAAATGACTTTTGGACGAGCACATTTTGATACTGACTGACCCTTTGGATTATCATCATGGTAATGACTTCAGATGGACAGTCTGGAGATGGCATGTTGATGTTGAAATTATATACAAAATTGAAAAAGCATCAATGTGGGATAGATGTCCAAGACCTGAGGTGATGTATTTTTAGAATAGGAAATTCTCTCAAGCCCACGGAATATATTCCTAGAAATGTCAGCATGTTTGTTAGGACGATGATGACCTCCATCCTCAAAGCACGGAATCTGTCCTGTGTTGATCCACTGCACAAAATGAAAATAGATATATTGAAAATTTTAGAATGTTACTGGATTCCCAACAAGCTTATTAATCAAATAAACAAGAATAAAGGAAAAATGTGTCAAAGAACCTTTAAATATATTGCAGAATAGACGAGAGTCTCTAAAAGATTTCCTACTTCCACATTTCCATCTAACAGTTCCCGTACAACTTCTAGCTGCATCAAAATAGAAAGAAGGAAGAAAAAACAGATAAGGAACATTGAACAAGAAAGGACCATGTATGACAAACATAACAAACACATAGCTTAGCACATTGATTTTTTAGTATATCATAAGAGAATTGAGGATTCAGAATCTATCCGGGATTTTTTGATATTCTCATCACTCTGGCTGAATTGTGAAATCAATGGGGATGAAATTTTGGTAAAAGTTGGGGGACGTTAAAGTATTCTCACATTGGAACAACAGACACAAAATATATGCATAAAATATTGAAGCTCTCTCCCCTCAATGGGTTAAGATTTTCAGGTAGATGACTGTTTTCGTGAGAAAACACACTTGGAAAAAAAATTATTTTATTTGTTCCCCCACAATTTGTTTGTTTATTTCAACCAGGCCTATTGATGTAGGCTCGTGTTCTTTGCCTCTCCCCATCAACATGATGTTAATTACATCGATTGTACAATCAATGACCCCTGATTAACCACCACATAGCGCCCCATAATCCAACTAATTGGGAAAAGTGTTTAGAAATAAGAGTTCTAAAGGAAACTTAGTATTGTGATCCTTGTCGGACATTGAATGATATGGTTCATTCATCTAGCTTTTCCTTATATTGGCTGCATTGCATGTTTATTGCTCTCCTTATCACTCTTTTAAACTACATAAATTACCCTTTCTGGAGAGTGATTCATGTAGTTTCATGCTCAAAGATAGACTGATTAAACATTTGACCAGAAATTTGAGTGTTGTCTCTATTCTAAAGAGTTCAGGTTATTACTACATTTTTGTTTCAGAAATAAGGATGTTGATGGGATCATATATTCTCAAGCTTAATAATTCCTCTTTCTTTAGTATGTCTCCACGTATCAAGTGTATTACATCAAAATTTAAGCAGATTTGTACACTGCAAATTCGCAGTCCTGCCCTCAGTACACAAGGGACAGCATTTTGGGAATGTCCTCCCTGTGCTGATCTCTTTTTAGCTTGCCTTTTCCCCTTCTTCCTGGTGCTGACTTGATCCTCCCTTCTTCTCTCCCTTTTTTTTTTCTTTCTTTCTCTTTCCTTTGCTTGACACAGGAGAGTTTTACCCTTGCTTGATGCTTCTTCCTTCTGATCCTTGCTCTTCTGCTTCTTTGCATGGGGCTTTCGCACCTTGTCTCCTCTTTCCTCACCTCTCTTTTCTTCTTTTCCCCTTTTCCTCTTATTTTTTCAGGGAGAACTATGCCTCCTTCTTATAGAGGCAGAGGGGCAGCAAAAGGGGGAGAGGAAGAGGTGGCTAGACCTTCCTTGTTTTGAACCCTCCCAGTGAAATGTACCAGGAGGACTTGGCTTTCCCCTCTTGCTCCCTTGACCTTCCTTGTTTTGAACTCTCCTGGCGAAATGTATCAGAAAGGTTTGGCTCTCCTCCCTTAATCCCCTGACCTTCCTTGTTTTTAACCCTCCCGGTGAAGTGTACCGAGAGCACTTAAAACAGCCAGCCAGACTTTCCTTGCTTTTAATCCTTCTGGTACGTTTACCCCTGGAGATTTAAAACACGGAAAGTTTTAAAAGAGGGGGGTGGCAAGTCCCTTGAGCATCTATAGGGGGTGTTAATGGATCCACGATAATTGAAACCTGACCCGGATCCGGTGGATCCCCTTTTCTCCCTTCGTGTGAGTGCCCACAGAGAGTTTCGGCAATCAATTATCAATATGCATACCCGATAATCGTTTATCATGTCAACAAGTGGACAACTTTTTCACAGTTGAAGACTTAATCGATTAGATTGTTTACTGAGACAACATAATTGATTATCGCTCCCTGTGTGGACATTTTTCCACTGTTGAAGATTTAATCAATTAGTTTGTTTATTGAGGCAAAACAATCGATTTATCGCTACCTGTGTGGACTTCCAAACTTTTCCACTGTTGGAGACTTAATTGGTTAGTTTGTCCACATAATCGATTATCAATCTCTCAGCGTGGACTTGGAAATTTCTCCATTGTTAGAGACTTAATCGATTATTTTGTCCACATAATTGATTATCGATCTCTCAGTGTGGACCTAGAAATTTTCTCCACTGCTAGAGACTTAATCGATTAGTATGTCCACATAATCGATTATCGATCTCTCAGTGTGGACTTGAAGAAACTTTTTTTTTCACCATTGGAGACTTAATCGATTAGTTTGTCCACATAATTGATGATCGGTCTCTCAGTGTGGACTTAGAAATTTTTTCTCCACTATTGGAGACTTAACCGATTAATTTGTCCACATAATCGATTATCAGTCTCTCAGTGTTTAGAAATTTTTCTCCACTGTTAGAGACTTAATCAATTAGTTTGTCCACATAATTGATTATCAGTCTCTCAGTGTGGGCTTCGAATTTTTCTCCACTGTTGGAGATTTAATCGATTAGTTTATCCACATAATCGATTATCGATATCTCAGTGTGTACTTAGAAACTTTTTCACCATTGGAAACTTAATCGATTAGTTGGTCCACAATCGATTATTGATCTCTCAGTGTGGGCTTAGAAATTTTCTCCCCTATTGGAGACTTAATTGATTAGTTTGTTCACATAATCGATTATCAATCTCAGTGCGGACTTAGCCACCTAGCAACTCTTTTTCCACTATTGGAGACTTAACCAATTAGTTTGTCCACATAATCGACTATCGATCTTTCAGTGTGGAGTTAGAAATTTTTCCACCATTGGAGACTCAATTGATTAGTTAGTCCACATAGTCAATTATCGATCTCTCAATGTGGACTTAATCGATTAACTGTCTGCTTTGTGTGGATACTCCAGTTCGGACTTAATTGATTCTCAATAGGTGCATGTGGGAGTCGACACCCATTGAAACATAATTGAATCGGTAACAGATCTGGCCCCAAACACCAAAATAATCAAATTTGGATCTTGACACATATCCAAACCACGATCCGAATCCATATCTAAAATCTGTCTTAAATTCAGGCCTCGATCTTCTGAATTCTGATCCCCTAAATTCAGACCCAATCCATTGATAGGGTAAATCTCCGGTGCTTTTTTTAGGGTGGGAGTTAAAAATGGACAAATTTAAAGGGGGGGCAGCCAATCTTGCTGGGTTTTGAATCCTCCTGATGATTTTACCAAGGGGATTTAAAGAATGAAAAGTATAAGGGGGTCATATCTTATTGGATTTTGAACCCTCTCAGTGCACAACACTGGGGAGGGGGTGTCTCAAACATTGAGGGGTGTCTCAAACATTGAAGGCCAAGAAGAGGGACCAGACCCGCTATGTCTTGAACATGGAAGGTCCTTCTCCCTCTTTCCTCCTTTTTTTTCATCTTCCTTTTTCTGCTCCTTCTCTCTATAAAAGCAGGCTGCCCCTCCCTTCTTCGCCCTACTCTTTTGTGCAGCACCCAGGCCCCAAGGCTCCTTTGGCATAACAATCAGGAGGAGAAGGGCTTCTTTTGAGCGCCTCCTTCTCTAAGGAAGATAGACCTGCTGAAGGGAGTTTTACTTTTCAGACAGGGGGGGTAGGCATTTAGGTGGATCTTTTTTCCTCTCCTTGTCTTTTTTTTTTTTAACAACATGGGATATGACTGCATCATACCCCCTGTATGTTTACAACTTACATGTTGTCAAGGAGATAAATTAAAAGTGGTCCAACAATGCCCTAGTCCAATAACTTTAACTATGAATTGGGTTTACAGTTCAAGCTCATCTGTCTGCTTCGCTTATGTTTTTGAGAGGCAGGGATCATCCATTTTTCCGTAGGGGGATAAGGAATTCCAATGTTAATGAATGAAGGCATTGTAAAAGCCTTTAGGGATAAGAGGAATCAAACACTTGACCAAGCAGGTATGCAACATTAAAAAAAGACATTCTATAAAATGATCAAACTGGTCGATCAGCAGCAGGCAGAACGTGTACTGCTACTACTCAAGAAAAAAGATCATATTTCTCGCGAAGATGAAAACAGTATACCAATCATGCCATTTGAAGTTTCCCGTGACTTTACCTTCCTCCACCAATTTCTGCCATTGCGGTCACCCTCGACCAGCTTCAGTGGGACGCCCTCCATCCCGTCGGTGATCCAAGTCCTCTCGATCTCCCTGCTCCTATGCTCATTCGATCGCATAAAGGAGGCGGCCCTCCCCTGCCACTGCTCCACGAAAGGGCTCTGCTCCACATCCTCGACAGACCCATTACCCCCCTCCGCATCACCAGACTCATCACCCTCTTCTTCTACCTTGCCGATCAGCTCCCCAGGCGCAGTCCCGACCAAATCCACGCCCTCCCCAGTCTTGTTCCAACGGCACACCATGTCGAACACCCCCGCCATGGGCAGCTTCAGCACACGGTTCTCCCCGACCTCCCAGACCTTCCTCTTCCCGCCGTCCGACAATATGACAAACTTATACTCGACCACCTCCCCGCCGCCGAGCTCCAGCTCCGCGACCCACCCATTCTCCGTCCACGCCAGGGGGACGTCCTTCCGCCACGACCCCAGCGCCTGGACCGAGCCGAGGACGACGACGCTCTCCCCGAACTTCACCTGGTGGTCCAGGCGGACGCGGATGCGGACCCTCCCCTGTCCCACCGCCCCCGCCCTCACCTCCTCCACGGCGCTGCTGCCGCCGCAGCAGAGGAACCGATGGCGAGCGGGGCAGGAGAGCTGGAAGGCCCGGCTGGAGGGGGGCCCCGGGATCGAGAGAGGCAATTGGGAACGGAGGAAATGGAATCGACGGTGATGGCGGCGAGGGAGGAAGGAGGAGGAGGCGGCGGAGGTCGCGTGGAAGGGAAGGGAAGCCATGCCGCGCGGGGAGGGGAATGCTATCGGCGTCGTCTCCGACTCTCCCGCCCTCTTCTTTGCTTCGCGAGAGCTCACGAGGCGCCCGCCGCCGCCGCTGCCGGTGATGGCGATGGGAGCAGCCTGTGCGTTCTCTCTCTCTCTCCCTCTCTCTCTCTCTCTCTCTCTGGTCTGTGTGGTTCTATCTCATATTTCGCTCTCGGGGGGAAGGTTTCCAAACGTTGCTCGTTACTGGGAGGTGATGAGAAAGCCGGTCATATCGCGACACGTGTAGGTAAAGACGAAAATTTTGCACAGATCGGGAGTGTTCGTGAAGGGTTTGTAAAGGGAACCGTACTCGAATGGCCAACTTTTTCTTACGGTGGTTCGATGCGACCGTTATGTGGGTTTTATGACCTGAACACCTGTTTCGGAGAAAAAGTTATATGAAAATTTAATCTAAATGCACAATGGTAAACATATATACAAATACTCTTCTTATAAAAAATAAATTATAGCCATATTATTTTCATTAGTTTCAGTTAACAAGATATAAATTAATTATCATCATACGATGGTAAGATTATATTACTATGTTTGATATTTAAATAGACTGAAGAGAGTGAGGATATCCTAACTTTATTTGATATTTGCAGTCTATTTAAATACTGACTATGGTAACAATAGAGTTAATTTTTTGACTATAGTGAGTTAACTTATTTTTCTCAAATGTATTTTAGTAAGAAAAAATGAGTTAACTTATCTTGGGAAAAGAAAAAGTAACAATTAATGTTTATACTGTGAGAGCAAAAAGGTGGTTAACTCACTTGAGTTAACTCTAGTCCACCTCTAGAGGTGGGTTGAAAAATAGTGAGTTAACTCACTTTTAATCTACATTTAGTCTAACTCACTTGAGTTAATTTTGTAATATTTTCAAAGTACTTTTTGAGTTAACTCTGAATAAATAGAGTTAAATCTGAGATAACCCATTACCAAAGTGGCGCTAAAAGAATAAAATAGAGTATGATGGTATATATAAAGAGATATGTGATTTTTTTTCTTTGTATAGTATTGTTTGATAAGTTGCTAATCTATGGTAAAAAGTATTTATCAACGTCAAACCAATTTGATAACCCAGATAATTATATTAGTTAACTGAGTTCAATTAGAGCTATTAACCTATGTTAACTTGCCGGGATTTGAGGGATTTACCTGATTTACATGCAATCCTCGAGGTGTGTAAATTCGGAATTTTTCTGATCAAGTGGGGTAAGGGCAATACGGGTATACGGAAAGTAGGAGCTGCCAAGTCCTGACCTTGGAGTTCACGAACACCAATTCTTAAGTCCGCAAAACCACACGGGGCGGAATTTCCTCGTTATCAAAAAAAAAAAAAACTTGCCGAGGACGACCTCTCTATTAGTTTGTACATGCTTATCATATGTTATTTATTTTTATGCCAAAACATAAAAATATGTTAACCCTTGTTAATTTATCTGTAGTTATTTTCTCAGGTTTCAACAGATCTCGAGGGCATATAAACCTCGCTTAAATGAATGTTTTTATGTGAGAAAAATCATAGTCATATTAGACTAATTTTGCTCAAAGACCAGGTCTTAATTAGTTAAATTCACTAATTTCAGGACATTTTTTGGGATATATGTTGCAAGAAACGAACAACCATGCATGAGCTGTCCGAAAAGCATCATCTCGTCCGTTGTCGTGTAGAATGAAAAAAAATATTCGATATATACTTGGCGTGTATATAAACATGGCATGCTTCTCCATCTCCATCCTTCTATGCTTCATCTTTGCAATGAACAGCACCAAGAAAGAAGTGTGCAGCTTGCAATTAGGGGTGTCATCGAGTTTAAAGTTGAGTTAAGTGTTATGTCGTTCAAATTTTGTTCGTTAAATTTTAACCGAATCAATTTTAAATTTTATTGAGTATAAAAATAATTGTTCAAATTTAATCTATTTAAATACTCTCGAGTCAAATCTTTAATGAGTATTTTAACAAGTTTAATTAAATTTGTGAGTCATATATATATATATAAGTTCACATTAATTTACAAATAAAAATTTACGTACTAAAATCTATCTTATTTCAAATCCATATCTTAATTATCTTGAAAAGTTAATTAACTTAACTATTTTAATATTATTTTTAAAACATTTAAAAAATAGGTTTATAATTTATATAATAAAAAATTAAATAAATCTATTTACGAGTTTAAACAAACCAAATTGTCTTTTACTCACACTCAGACTCTTTTATAAAATAAATTTAAAATTTTATTTAAATTTGACTCATTTGTCTTATTAAATGAGTCGAATTTGAATCACATTTGAATCAAACTCGAATTAATTGCCACTTGTATTGATTTGTTTACAATTAGCAAAAACTAGTGTGATCGGACAATTGGATTATATCATCAGATCTAGTACGTACCTTATATGATCAGATTATCGATCTAATACGAGTGCATGCATGTAAGTGATGCGGACAACCTTGTAGTAAAACCAATCCTAGTGCATGCATGCATTGATATCTTCTACCTAATCTCTATGTATCTGATTAACTGTATCCTCTTTGTGACAATTCATATGATCCATGACGGATCTAAAATTTTCATTTAATGGGTGCACCTTTAAACGTAATTTCTTGATTCAGTGGCGTCACTAATAGTGAAACTTTACATCACTAATAGAAACTTTTCGATTCAGTGGGATCACAGGACTCCACTAACCTCAAGGTGGCTCCGCCACTGATATGGTCAAATCATGTAATTAGTTGCAACTATATATAGATCAGTTAAGCTTATCCAAATCCTAGTCTCGAGAAATTCTTACTCCCTCATCTAAACTGAAACTAAAGATATATCTGATTAATCCAATTTATCATGTCCCATTTTAGAATCTATTTGTCATCTTTATACATATTTAGTGATAAAAATGACAATGAATATAAAAGTAATATTAAAATTGACAAATGTATATAAAGTGTAGATAATATGGTTTAATTCTATATTAAATGTAATAAAAATAAATGTATGTTTATAAGTAAGATCATTTCCTTTTTCCAAGAGGGCCTCGAAAAAAGATAAAACCTTAAATCGAGGATAATATCTCTTACGAAGTACGATGAAATTGTATACATCATTATTGACTTCGATGTGGAAAACGAAACAAGATCATATGTCCTATATGAATATTTATCATAATAAGATTCGCACATTCTTATCTTTTATATTATGTAGAGATATAATTTAGTCTAATAATAGATGTAATAAAAATAAATATGTACTTATACACATGATCTATTCATCCTATCTTAAGAAAAAAATTTCAGAAAAATGATAAAACCCCAAAATAGGGACAATATCTTGGTAAGTTACTCATCATAAAAAAAAATGTTAGGTTGGGACAATTCGGCGAATATCTTGACTTTTCGTATAGGGCATATGACCAGACTAGGGAAAGAGGGGTCTTATGAATAAGAGATGTTGGATCAACCCCAACCGTTGCACCAAAAGCTCAAGCTCATAGTGAAGGCGGACTTTATTTCATTATGGCAGCACAGAACCACACGTCAACACTGTGGTCGGCTTGAGGGGCTTCGCATAGGGGCGGTTAGTCCCTGCGGCAGGCTAGGCTATCAAGCACCGATGTCACTACACACACCTGATCCAGGCCAGCATGTAGTAACAGCGAATCCCTAAGAGAGATGCTAGACCCCATAATCCAACAAACTCCCCCCCCCCCCCCCCAGCGACACCCGGGGGATTCGAACCCGCAACTTCACTCTGATACCAATTGTTGGATCAAGTCCCAACTGTTGCACGAAAATCTCGAGCTGATAGTGAAGGCAGACCGTATTTCCTTTATGGCAACACAGAACCCCACGTCAACACTGTGGTCGGTTGAGGGGTTTTGCACAAGGCGGTTAGTCCTTGCGACGGGCTGGAATGTCAAGCACCGATGTCACTGCACACACACAATCTCGAGCCAGAATGTAGTAATAGTGAATCCCTAAGAGAGTTGCTGGACCCCATAATCCAACAGTTCTGTCTGCCGGGTGAAGAAATACATGTGTTATTCTGAAGCGGTGCGAGAATCAATCGAAATTGTGTACCTACACTCACGCTCCGGGGAGGATTTTTGGCCTCGCAGCGGAATCTCTCAAAACTAGACTCATTTTGAGCGTCTCGGAGTGTCGATTCCGAATTGGGGCCTTATGAATGATTCTGATCACCGAGCGAAGAGTTCTGGCCGTTTTCACTGAGGGAGTGAGAATAAGCTAGAAGGGGTGGATATATCGTGGGCGTTCATGTGCATGCATTCACGACCTCGGGAGGAATTATCATGCCCGGATGACCACTATTTCTCGACCTTCGGGGTAGGCCGCCTTCATATTGTGGCTTCTCGAGCGATTCACACGATTGAGGAAGACGTTACGCGCATTTTTTTGGCTAGGGACATGGAGAACGCCCACTAGAATTTTGATTTTAGAGGGCGAAACAAAGGATTTTCGGGGTCTGAAGCTAGGCCTTACTGCCTGGGTAGTAAGCACTGTCGAGCTCTTCATAGTACTGATTCCGAATTATGGTCTTATAAGCGATTCTGATGTGATCGCATCGGGAGCCTGTGACCACGCACCTAGAAAGGAATTTAGGTGCCGGACCGAAAATCACCGAATTTGACCTTATGTCGTCCTAATCGAAGTGTCGATTCCGAATTGGGGCCTCGCAAGCAGTTCCGACTGTCGGACGAAGTAATATTCGCGTCGAAGGGTGCGCGATCGGTGTACTAGTACATACGCTCCGCAGTGGAATTTCGACCTCGAAACAGAATTACACAAAACCATCGTCTTGTCGACCATCTCGGAATGCTGATTTCGAATTGTGGTCACATAAGTGATTCCGATACCCGGGGTGTAAAGTTATGCCCAGTTCTTTCGCTGAAGAGGTGAGAATAATCCGGAAGGAGTAAATATATCGACAATATTTGTGCACCCATATTTACGACTTGGGGAGTAGTTCTCACGTCGAGTCAAACATAACTTCTGATCGTCATGATAGGCCGACTCTGTGTTGTGTCCCCACCAGCAATTTGCGTGATCGAGAGAGACGTTAGAAAACCTTGGAAACGGGGAGATCGCGACTGGAAACGTAATTTTTTAGTGCGAAATAGAGATTTTCGAGTCGGAAAAGACATCTTATCGCCAAAGGTGATAGAGGGCGACGAGCTCCTCTGAGTGCCGATTCTGAATTGGGGTCTTATAAGTGATTTTGATAACTGAGCGGAAAGTTATTCCCGTTTGAGAGAAGGGGTGTCCGTATGCGATCGCATCAGGAGCCTGCGACCACGCTCTCGAAGAGGAATTTGGGCGCTGGACAAGAAATCTCTAAATCTGACCTTATGTCGTACGGGTCGAAGTGCCGATTCCGAATTGGGGCCTCACAAGCAGTTCCGACCGCCGGGCGAAGAAATATCTGAGTCTTACCGAAGGGGTGAGCGATCGATGTACTAGTACACACACTCCGCGGTGAAATTTGACCTCGGAATGAAATTCCGCGAAACCAGCATCTTGTCGATCGTCTCAGAATGCCGATTCCGAATTGTGGTCACATAAGTGATTCCGATAAATAGGCGTATAATTATGCCCAGTTCTTTCACTGAAGGGGTGAGAATAATCCGAAAGAGGTGAATATATCGGTGATGTTTGTGCACCCATATTTATGACCCGGGGAGGAGTTCTCGCGCCGAGTTGAACACAACTTCTGATCGTCATGATAGGCTAACTCCGTGTTGTGGCCCCACCAGTGATTCGCGTAATCAAGGGAGACGTTACTGCTATAAAACCTTGGAAACGGAGAGATCGTCGGCTGGAATCGTAATTTTCTAGTGCGAAACGGAGGTATTTCGAGTCGAAAACGATGAGCCACCCGAGCGCCTCTGAGTGCCGATTCCGAATCGGAGTCTTATAAGCGATTCCGATAACCGAGCGGAAAGTTATGCCTATTTGAGCGAACAGTGTCCCTATACAATCGCATTGGGAGCCTACAACCATGCTCCCGAAGAGGAATTCGGGCGTCGGACCGAAAATCTTTAAATCTGACCTTATGCCATCTAGGTCGAAGTTCTGATTCCGCATTGGGGCCTCGTGGGTGGTTTTGACCACTAGGCGAAGAAATATTCGCGTCTTACCGAAGGGGTGCATGATCGGTGTACTAGTACACACGCTCCGTGGTGGAATTTCGGCCTCGGAATGGAATTATGTGAAACCAACATCTTGTCGATCGTCTCGAAACGTCGATTCCGAATTGTGGTCACATAAGCTATTTTGATACATGGGTGTAAAGTTATGCCCAGTTCTTTCGCTGAAGGGGTGAGAATAATCGGGAAGGGTGAACATATCAGTGATGTTTGCGCACTTATATTTACGACCTTGGGAGGAGTTCTCGCACCGAGTTGAACACTAACTTCTGATCGTTGTGATAGGCCAACTCCGTGTTGTGGCTCCACCAGCGATTCACGTGATCGATGGAGACGTTACAGCTAGAAAACCTTGGAAATGGGGAGATCGCCGGTTGGAATTGCAATTTTTTAGTGCGAAATGGAGGTTTTTCGAGTCGGAAACGACGTCTTATCGCCAAAGGCGATAAGGGGTGTCGAGCACTTCTGAGTGTCACTTCCAAATTGAGGTCTTATAAGCGATTCCGATACCGAGCGGAAAGTTATGTTCGTTTGAGCGAATGGGTGTCCATATGTGATCGCATCGGAAGCTTGCGACCGCGCTTTCGGAGAGGAATTTGGGCGCCGGACAAGAAATATCCAAATCCGACCTTATGTCTTCCGGGTTGAAGTGCTGATTCCGAATTGCGGACTCGTGGGCGATTCCAGCCGCCGGGCGAAGAAAAAATTGCGTCTTACCCAAGGGGTGCACGATCGGTGTACTAGTACACACGCTCCGCTATGGAATTTTGGTTTCAAAATAGAATTTTGCGAAACCAGCATTTTCTCCACCATCTCGAAATGTCGATTCTGAATTGTGGTCACATAAGCGATTCCGATACCCGGCGTAAAGTTATACCCAATTCTTTCGCTGAAGGGGTGAGAATAATCCGAAATGAATAAATATATTGGTGATGTTTGTACACCCATATTTACAACCTGGGGAGGAGTTCTTGCATCGAGTTGAACACAACTTCCGATCATCGTGATAGGCTGACTCCGTGTTGTGGCCCCACAAGTGATTCGCGTGATCGAGGGAGATGTTACTACTAGAAAACCTTGGAAACGAGGAGATCGTCGGCTGGAATCACAGTTTTTTAGTGTGAAATGGAGGTTTTTCATGTCAGAAATGACGTATTATCTCCAAAAGCGATATGGGGCGACGAGCACCTCTGAGTGCTGATTCTGAATTGGGGTCTTATAAGCGATTTCGATGACCGAGCGAAAGTTATGCCAGTTTGAGTGAACGGGTGTCCTTTTGTGATTGCATCGGGAGCCTGTGACCAAGCTCCCGGAGAGGAATTTGAGCGCCGGATCGGAAATATCTGAATCTGACCTTATGTTATCTGAGTCGAAGTGTCGTTTTCGAATTGGGGCCTCGCGGGTGGTTCCGGCCGCCGAGCGAAGAAATATCCGCGTCTTACCGAAGGAGTGCGCGATCGGTGTACAAGTACACATGCTCCGCGGTGGAATTTCGGCCTCGGAACGAAATTCCATGAATCCAGCATCTTGTCGATCGTCTTGGAATGCCGATTTTGAATTGTGGTCACATAAGCTATTTCGATACCCGGGCGTAAAGTTATGCTCAGTTCTTTCGCTGGAGGGGTGAGAATAATCTAAAAGGGGTGAACATATCGGTGATATTTGTGCACCCATATTTACAACGTAGAGAGGAGTTCTCGTGCCGAGTTGAACATAACTTTCGATCGTTGTGATAGGCCAACTCCATGTTGTGGCCCCACCAGCGATTCGTGTGATCGAGGGGGACGTTACAGTTAAAAAACCTTGGAAATGGGGAGATCGTCGGCTGGAATCGCATTTTTTAGTGCAAAATGGAGGTTTTTTTAGTTGAAAATAATCTCTTATAACCAAAGGCGGTAGGGGCAATAAGCACCTCTGGGTGTCTATTCTGAATTGGGGTCTTACAAGCGATTCCAATAATCGAGCGGAAAGTTATGCCCGTATAAGCGAAGGGGTGTCCGTATGCGATCACATCGGAAGCCTGCAACCACACTCCCAGAGAGGAATTTGGGCACCGAACCGGAAATCTCCAAATTTGACCTTATATTGTTCGAGTCGAAGTGACAATTCCGAATTAGGGACTCGCGGGCGGTTTCGGCCGGCAAGCGAAGAAATATTCGCATCTTACTCAAGCGGTGCGCGATCGATGTACTAGTATACACGCTCCATTGTGGAATATCGGCCTCGAAATGGAATTCCACAAAACCAACATCTTCTCGACCATCTCGGAATGCCAATTCTGAATTGTGGTCATAGAAGCAATTCCGATATCCGGGCATACAGTTATGCCCAGTTCTTTCATTAAAGGGGTAAGAATAATCTGGAAGGGGTACATATATCAGTGATGTTTGTGTACCCATATTTACGACCTATAGAGGAGTTCTTACGCTGAGTTGAACACAATTTTCGATCGTCGTGATAGGCCGACTTTGTGTTGTGGCCCCACCAGCGATTCGCGTGATCGAGGGAGACGTTACTGCTAGAAAACCTTGGAAATGGGGAGATCGTCGGCTGGAATCATAATTTTTTATTGTGAAACGAAGGTGTTTCGAGTCGAAAACGACGTCTTATCGCCTTTAGGGGCGACAAGCGCCTCTGAGTGTCGATTCTTATAAGCAAATCTGATAACTGAGCGGAATGTTATGCCCGTTTAAGCGAACATGTGTCCTTATGTGATCGCATCGGGAGCCTACGACCACGCTCTCGGAAAGGAATTTGGGTGCCAGACTGGAAATCTCCGAATCCGACCTTATGTTATCCGTGACAAAGTGCCGATTCCGAATTGGGGCCTCACGGGTGGTTCTGACCGTCGGGCGAAAAAATATCTGCGTCTTACCAAAGGGGTGCGCGATCGGGGAACTAGTACACACGCTCTGCGGTGGAATTTCGGCCTCGAAACGGAATTCCGCGAAACCACCATCTTGTCGATCGTCTCTGAATGTCGATTCCGAATTGTGGTCACATAAGCTATTCCGATATCCAAGCGTAAAGTTACGCCCAGTTCTTTCACTGAAGAAGTGAGAATAATCAGGATGGAGTGAACATATCGGCGATGTTTGTGCACCCATATTTACGATCTGGGGAGGAGTTATCGCACTGACTTGAACAAAACTTTCAATCATTGTAATAGGCCGACTCTGTGTTGTGGCCCCACCAGCGATTCGTGTGATCAAGGGAGATGTTACAGCTAGAAAATATTGAAAATAGGGAGATCGTCGGCTGGAATCGCAAGTTTTGAGTGCGAAACGGAGGTTTTTCGAGTAAGAAACGATCTTTTATTGCCAAAGGCGATAATGGGCGACGAGCGCCTCTGAGTGTCGATTTTGAATTGGGGTCTAATAAGTGATTCTGATAACCGAGCGGAAAGTTATGTTCGTTTGAGGGAAGGGGTGTCCGTATGCAATCACATCGGAAGCCTGCGACCACGCACCCAAAGAGGAATTTGGGTGCCGGACCGAAAATCTCTGAATCCGACCTTATGACGTCCAGGTCAAAGTGTCGATTCAAAATTGGGGACTCGCGGGCGGTTCCAGCTGCCGGGCGAAGAAATATTCATGTCTTACCCAAGGAGTGCGTGATCGATGTACTAGTACACACACTCCGCTGTGGAATTTTGGCCTCGAAATGGAATTCTGCGAAACCAGCGTCTACTCGACCGTCTCGGAATGCCGATTCTGAATTGTTGTTACATAAGTGATTTTGATACCCAGGTGTAAAGTTATGCACAGTTCTTTCGCTGAAGGGTGATAATAATCCGGAAGGGATAAATATATCGGTGATGTTTGTGCACTCATATTTACGACCTGGGGAGAAGTTCTCGGTCCGAGTTGAACACAACTTGCGATCGTCGTGATTGGCCAACTCCATGTTGTGGCCTCACCAACGATTCGCGTGATCAAGGTAGACGCTACTGCTAGAAAATCTTGAAAACGGAGAGATCGTCGGATGGAATTGTAAATTTTTAGTACGAAACGGAGGTTTTTTAAGTCGGAAACGACATCTTATTGCAACAGGCAATAATGGACAATGAGCGTCTTTGAGTGCCGATTTCGAATTGAGGTCTTACAAGCGATTCCGTTAACCGAGCGGAAAGTTATGCCCGTTTAAGTGAAGAGGTGTTCGTATGCGATCGCATTAGGAGTCTGCGACCACACTCTCGGAGAGGAATTTGGGCACTAGACCAAAAATCTCATAATCTGACCTTATGCCGATCGGGTTGAAGCGCCGTTTCCGAATTGGGGACTAACGGGCGGTTCCGATCGTCGGGCGAAGAAATATCCACGTCTTACCTAAGGGGTGCGCGATCGGTGTACCAATACACATGCTCCGTGGTGGAATTTAAGCTTCAGAATGGAATTCCGCAAAACTAGCATCTTGTCAACCATCTCGGAATGTCGATTGCGAATTGTGGTCACATAAGAAATTCCGACACCCGGGCGTAATGTTATGCCCAGTTCTTTCGCTAAAGGGGTGAGAATAATCCGAAAGGAGTGAATATATCGGCGATATTTATGCACCTATATTTAGACCTAGGGAGAAGTTCTCGTGCCGAGTTAAACACAACTTCCGATCGTCGTAATATGCCGACTCCGTGTTGTAGCCCCACCAGCGATTCTCATGATCGAGGGAGACATTACTGCTAGAAAACCTTAGAAATGGGGAGATCATCAGCTGGAATCGTAATTTTTTAGTGCGAAATGGAGGTTTTTCGAGTCAGAAATGACGTCTTATCGCCAAAGGCAGTAAGGGCCGATGAGCGCCTCTGAGTGCCTATTCCGAATTGGGGTCTTATAAGTGATTCCGTTAACAGAGAGGAAAGTTATGCCCGTTTGAGCGAAGGGGATCCGTATGCCATCGCATCGGAGCCTAAGACCACTCTCCCAGAGAGGAATTTTGGGGCCGGACCAGAAATCTCTGAATCTGACCTTATACTGTTTGGGTCGAAGTGCCGTTTTCGAATTGAGGCCTTGCGAGCGGTTCCGATCGGCGTCCTACTGAAAGGGTGCGCGATCGGTGTACTAGTACAGACACACCGCGGTGGAATTTCGGCCTTGAAATAGAATTCTACAAAACCAACATCTTTTCGACCATCCCAGAATGTCGATTCTGAATTGTGGTCACATAATCGATTCTGATACTCAAGCGTAAAGTTATGCCCAGTTTCTTCGCTGAAGGGGTGAGAATAATCCAGAGGGGTGAATATATCGGCGATGTTTGTGCACCCATATTTACGACCTGGGGAGGAGTTCTCGCGCCGAGTTGAACACAACCTCCGATCGTCGTGATAGGCCAACTCCATGTTGTGGCCACACCAGCGATTTGCGTGATCGAGGGAGACATTACTTCTAAAAAACCTAAGAAACAGGGAGATCGTCAGCTGGAATTGCAATTTTTTAGTGCGAAAATAGAGGTTTTTTGACTCAGAAACGACATCTTATCACCTTAGGCGACTAAGGGAGACGAGCGCCTCTAAGTACCGATTCCAAATTGGGGTCATATAAGCGATTCTGATAATCGAGCGGAAAGTTATGCATGTTTGAGCAAAGATGTGTCTGTATGCAATCGTATCGGGAGTCTGCGACCACGCTCCCGGAGAGGAATTTGGGCACCCAAATTTACGACCTAGGAAGGAGTTCTCACGCCGAGTTGAACACAACTTTCGATCGTCGTGATAGACCGACTTCATGTTGTGGCCTCACCAGTGATTCGCGTCACCGAGGGAGACGTTACTGCAAGAAAGCCTTTGAAACGGAGAGATCTTCGACAGGAATCACAATTTTTGAGCCCAAATGGAGGGTCTTCGAGTCAGAAACGACGTCTTATCACCAAAAGGCGATAAGGGGCGACGAGCGGCTCTGTGTGACGATTTTGAACTGGGGTCTTAGAAGTGATTCCGATAACCGAGCAAAAAGTTATGCTCATTTGAGCGAAGGGGTGTCCGTATGCGATCGCATCGGGAGCCTGCGACCACTCTCCCGAGGCGAATTTGGGCGCCGCACCGAAAATCTCCAAATCCGACCTTGTGCCGACCGGGCCGAAGTGCTGATTTTGAATTGGGGCCTCGCGGGGGTTCCGATCACCGGCGAAAAAATATCCGAGTCTTAGCGAAGGGGTGTGCGATCGGTGTACTAGTACACACGCTCCGGGGTCGAATTTTGCCTCGGAACGAAATTTTGCGAAACCGACTGTAGACGCGAGATTTGGCCCATCTCCCGCAAGGTTCTTTTGGCCCATTAAGCCTCGTTTGACCTTTTGTTGACCAGCCTCGGATACCATGTAGACGGCAGCATCAATGGCCGCCGACTACTGGTTGGCGGCAATCCCCATGGACGCTGACCCATCTTGGGTCCACATCCATGGACGTCTGCATGCGGTTGGCGGCCTGATCCATGGACGTCAATGTCGTTTACCTGGTCTGCGCAACTACCCCGAGATTCCAGCCCACTTGCACCATTCTCTCGGCCATGCAACGCATGTAGCCGTTCCCAACGGGTATATGGGCCACCTAGGCACCCCATTGACCCAGCAAAAATCCTACTTGGCCTCTCCCCATTGGTTGGACCTTTAATGCATGGATTGCCAAGTGTGCAAGTGTGTTTCTTCACACTTGAGCATCCAAGGCTCTCAACCCCGAGCTCCACTGTCTATATAACCTCCCTTTGAGCCCTCTGAGCCGGGAGGAGAGGCTGGACGTCCTTATGCTGCCACTTTGAGAGAAGAGAGAGAAACTTGCACCTTACCCTCTACCATTCATCCTCTCCTTTCTCTCTTCATTCGGGACGTCTAGAAGGGTTCCTTTGGAGTTGGAGGAGCCCTGCAAGGAGCCAACAACGCCAACAGCGAGGATCATCTCCTCCCTCTTCCTCTCTTCCTTTTCTCTCATTTTAACATTTTGCATGCTACACACACTTTCCCACACACTCTAGGCACGTAGGGCACCTTCCTACACACCTAGAAAGGGTTTCCCAACCAAAAACGGAGGAAGAAGGGTGGTCATAACATTTGGCCACCCCTCTTCTCAAGTCCGCAACCGGTACGGGACTTTTCTTTTGGGTTTTTCATACTTCATTTTGAGCATTTACCACACTCCCTAGAGTCTAATAGAGTCTTTGTTTTGGCAGGAACGACCCGCAGAAGACTACGGAGCTCTTCTCCTTTGGCCGGCCGAAGGAGGAGAAGTTGAAGTCCCACCATCACCCGCAACGCGAGGCCACTGCACCGACGTGATCACAGCAACCCCTTGGGCACAGGTAAGGCCCTGGCGATCACCAAATCCCCTTTGTTTCGCTTGTTTGCTTCATTTTCCTTCTAGTCAACTCAGTCAACCGGAGGGTCAACGTGGTCAACCGGCGACCCCTTCATCGCCAACGAGAGTCTGGCGGCGTCCGCAAGCATCCGAGAGATCCAGTGACGGAGCGAAAACGAACCGTCTACAGCTCTCTTCTGTCGATCACGGTGGGACAAGCAGTGCTGCCACGGTTTCTGTGCATCCAGGCAGACGGCCAGCGATCTTGCCGCCTATCCAGGTAATCGTCCACATTTCCTGCCGTTGAGTTTGTTTCAGCGTCCACATAGGTACTCGTCTATTGTCTGTCAGCGTCAGTCAATCATGCCGTTTAGCTGTTGATCATGAATTCTGCGTCCACCATCTTGACGTTTAGTGTCACAGTGGCATGCTTTTCCCTGTTTTTCTGATTGTTTTGTTGTGATTTTGTTTCTGGTTTGCTTACTGGTTGTCACTGACGGTCCTCAGTCATTGGGGGGTCATCTTACTCTTCTCTTCTAGCCTCCCCTCACATTTTTAGGATCACCCTTCCTTGGTTTACAACCTTTTACTCGGGATTCCCTCTCGGGTAAATCGGGTTGGCTCCAAGGAAAACTCTGTAAGTCCCTAAATTCCGTGGATTCCCTCACGGTACGGGGCAGGAGGACCTTTACCCTCCCTGTCTAGCTCACCTACTCACCGGATTCAAGTGAGACTTGAGAGAACAGCCTTTTAAATCAAGTCAAGTAATACACAACTTTGATCTTTAAAAGTTTGGGGACGTTGTTTGATAACGTTGTTTGGTAGAAATCCATACTTCTGCTGAAAACAGTGTAATCACTTCAACTTAAACCATTTTAAAAAAAAAGTAGGTTGTGTACTAATGGACACTTGGTTGGATCCTGTTAATATGGCTAATGAACCGACATTTGAGTATGATGATAATGTCAATGAAGTTGTCGGTATGATAACACTAACAATCAGCCCGAGGAATCAGTCCAATCATCCTCCCAGGCCGACAATGAGGAAGTCAGCTTGAGGGTCAACCCCACTCATCCCCAAAGTGCCCAAGAAGACCCCGAGTTTTCCAAACTCATGTCCCGCTATTCGCCCGACGATATCATTTCTATGCTTTCCAAGCATACCATTCGGGCAGCGGCTTCTCCTTCCCCTCCATCCCATTCTCCTTTCCATGCTTCCTCATCTAGGCCCGCTCCTAGGCCTCTCACCCCTTCCCGAATTCCTGCATCCCCTATCCCTATCTCCACTCCTATTCCTCCCACTCCTTTACCTACTTCTACCCCAATTCCTCCACCCATCCACCCATCCTATGTCCAAACCACTCCTCCCGCTCAATCCGAATCCATGTCCCGGTCTGAGACGGAGGGTCTTATTAGGAAACTCTTAGATGAATCTTTGTCCCTTTCTAAGCCTCATTCACTCCAAAACTACTGCAAGCTCCCCAACGCTTACTTCCCTCCGGGTTTCAAGGCCCCAAAGTACCGCAAGTATGACGGGACCTCTGATCCCCAATTCCATCTTGTTGGCTTCACTATGGATTCCCACCGATGGTTGTATGACCGGGTTCTTTTAGTTCACCTCTTCCAACAATCGTTAGAAGGGGAAGCTTTGAGGTGGTTCACCTCTTTACCCGCGTCGGACCTGGTTAATTTCGACATAGTCTCCGAGCGATTCATCTCTCACTTCTCATACATGGCCACCCAAGTCCCTACACTCCCCGACTTGGTGGCGGAAAAGATGAAGTCGAACGAAGACTTTGTCACATATGCCAATCGGTGGAGATCCATGGCGTCTAGGGCAGACATTCCCATTCCAGAGTCCCAAGCCATCACCATGTTGGTTACCAACACCACCCCCGCTCTCCGTTCTATCCTGATGTTGAGTGAGTTCCCCTCATTCACACATCTTTATAATCGAGCTAGGGTAGTTCAGAATCAGATCAAAGACTCCTCTCTTCCACGCTTTTTTGAAGGGAAGCCCAAGGGATGCAAGGCTCCCGCGGCACCTACCACCGAGGGGGTGATCGTCGACGAGTCGATTAATGCCTGCTGTCGGCCGTTGAGGCCTCCTAACCAATCTTCTAATCCTCCATCCAATCCTCACCAATTTCCGTTATAGCCTTCTATGCCCTATTCAACTATTCCTCCATCTTCTGGCTATATTCGCCCCAGTCCTAAGAGATCATACTATCCCGCTCTCCCAGAATCCCTTGGAGATATTTTCTTCACCCTCATGTCTTGCGATGCTATCCAACTCCCACCACAAAAGGAAGGTGTGCATCCGAGGGCCGATACTTCAAAGTATTGTCCCTATCATAGGGCCCCGGATCACGAAATCCACAATTGTTTCACTTTCCGTGACTGGGTGTATGATTTGAATGAGCAGGGTAGGATCAATTGGGACGATGTCAAAATCGCCATTTCCAAGTCTAAAAGAGATCTCGGTATTGTGCAGAATCCTCTCCCCAACCATCAAAACAACAATCCCTCCTCCTCCAAATCCCAAGAAAGGGTCAACACCATGACACAGCCGGAACCTCGGGTTGTGAGGAGAGGACAGCAATGGGGGTAGAAGGTTATGTAGAATGGTACCCATGCACTTCTGTAGAGTCCCAAGGACCTTCTACCATTATAGGGGCACCTAGTAAGGAAAAGAGGCATGAGGCCAAAGAACCAGTCGGGCTAAGGGCATTCAGTCATTACTCAACTCAGCCCATCACCCAAATTGACAAGCTTTCTAATCCCATTGCCAAGCCATTGCCAATTCAGCTCATCTTGTCACCAATCTTAAGAACAGCTTTGCAGACCCCCAATCCTCTCCTGTTGGAACCTGAATATCCGAGACCCATAGGATATGGGGCCATTACTCTTTGGCAATCTGCTAAAGATTTCTTAAGGTTGTTCTTCCCACTCCATAGGAGACCAAGCCAATTTTTCTCAAGCTGATGTGCCATGTTAGCTTACTTGTAAAGCTTGCACCCAGCTCATTCCCTACAATGCTTGGTCCCCTTCCTCTCGTCAAGTCAACTCCCTTAACTATTCTTCAAGTCCCTCAATCTCATTCATGTTTGACCCTTTCAACAAGGACTCGAAGTGATTTGTTCTCCACTCAGTTCCTTACAGTTTGCCTATCATTCAAGAACAGGGGCAACCCTTTCATTCCAGCTGGATCCATCTACCTCCTTTTCAAACAAGGCACTTTCAAGGGGCACTTTGGCTACTTCGTTATCTGTGTTGGCTTGGGCTTCAAGGGGCATACCATCCTTTATATGGTCCGTTGTCGATTCTTATACCAATTTCATATCGGACCATCTTCAGATGTTAAGATCTCTGTGAAGGGCAATTCAGCTCGGGTTTGGAGCACACCATTTCAGCTCCTCACACTCCTTTCTCAAGGGAAATCCACACTGGTCATGAGAATTTCATCCTTATCTCTGTCAAGCTCAACTCCTTTCTTTATGCTTGAGGAGGACCCCACCTCACTCACTCTTCCTAAGCCTCCTGACTTGGTGAAGTTCACTTCTTCCCAACATTCTTCCTATCACCAAGGGCATTCCTTTCTCCCATGGACCTTGTTGTTCACCGTATGCTCCCTCATCCTCCTGTTTTTGTATATTCTCTTATCTCACCTTACTCAATTCACATCCATCGTTACCACCATCCAATTCTTTCTTCTCACCTTCTGTCTCACTCTCTGTTTCTCTCATCGTTACCATCCAAGGTGGCTGCGCGAAAAGGTAAATATTGGTTTGCAACCTCTTGAGGGCGATCCTCCGCCTAAGGCCATTCCTCTTCATAAGGCTCGTCTTCGACATTAGCTAGAAGGCCCAGGTAAGATCTTTGCCTAGGGGCATTCCGCCTGGGATGTTCCCATCCATTGTATATATCATTTTCATATTGCTCAATTTATGTACATATTTTTTCCCTCTTACGTCTCAAAAAAAAAAAAAAAGGGATTGGCAACTATCATGGGTTTCATGTTAAAGAGTAAGAGGCACCTGAGTGAACCAAGGACCTTGGTCTAGCAAAGTCATAGAGATTTCTATCAGGTGTCACAACCAAGCTTTTGGAGAACGAATCAACATACACACATCGCACATCTTAAAATTTGAGTTGTCACTCCAAACAGTTATTTGTCCCAGGACACAACAAAGGTCATATCCTCTTTCTTCTTCCACTCGACTGATCAAAACATTCAGCACCCTTGAACTGGTGAGCTTAGCAGTCAAGACAACTTCCCCTAAGGTGAGACTAAGACATCAGAGCACGTGAAGAGGGCAGTGTCCCCGCAGGCAATCAAAAGAAAGAACAAGAAAAGCAATCAATAGAAAAGAAAAAGGAAAAGAGTCTGGTCGTGACCGTGCCTGGAGATAAAATCCCCCATCCAGTACAAAGTCAAATGCTACATTGTTTGAGTTTTTCCCTAGCCGATTGCGGTAGGGCAATACGGGTGCTCGGCAAAGTAGGGGTTGCCAGGTTTTGACCCTGGGGTCTACGAAACACCTCACCTTGAGCCCGCTAACCCACATATGCTAGGTTCTCTCATCCAATTAGCACCTTGCAAAAGTCTAGGGGCAAACAAGTCAAAAATTCAGTCTGAAATCACCTGAAGGGCATTGTGTTAAGACCGTTTCAGCTCATCAGTTTAACGGTTTTGCTGATCATCTCGAGAAGTTTATCCCCTTATTTCTTCCTTTCTCCCTTGAGGATTCCAAACCTCTGAAGTGTCTAAAGGACAAATCTCTTTTGAGGATGACAACTCTATTTTCAAAATCACACTACATGTTGGTTTGTTCATAGAGGCAAGGTTATTACCATGAAGAGTCTTCATGTTTCTACTGGACCAAGTTCTCGTTACTTCATCAGCCTCGTGCTCTTTCACTGCATAAAGATAGTTGCCAGTTGTTGACCCTAAAATGGCTTCCCAAATGCTTTATTTTCGGCCTGATCCGCTGTCATGTAGGCGTCCGGATCTGTGGACGTCAGTATAGTGTTAACGGCAACAGCTGTGGACGTTAACATGTGTACTGGCGACCATCGATATGGACGTTTATCTCTCAGATATTTAAAATCTTATTTTTTCATAATGGCCATTATCCTTTATCTTGTGCTTATAGTTGTTTTGCAGATATCTTAAGCACAATTGCGCTTCAATTTCGGAATGCTCATGCGACCTTGAGCGTTACAGGTATGTCTAACATAGGACCCCACCAGAGGCGAATAACTTGGCGACCGTGAACCCTGAGTTCCCCTTTACCAAAAACCGTGATGGGTTTGCGATCTCTCAGTTATTCGTATGGCCTTTAGAATTTTTCCTCTGGTGCTAACTTGCATTTTAGATAGGCAACCCACACCAGCATGCATCTTCACTGCTAACATTCTCTTACTAACACTCAAAAAAAAAAATGGTGATTTTCCTCGACCATATGATTGCTCCATGACTCCCCCAGCTCAGGTAGCCTACTGGGTACGCCCTTCATGACTATCCAGGTCGATATCGGGTCCTTGTTGCCCCCTTCTCCACTTGTCCCACCGTGCTTTTCACAAATGATCATTCTAGCCTTATTGAGTTCATTTGAGCCTTCGCCAGTCGCGAGCTTAATTCCGGACTTCAGGCTTTCCAAGCGTGTGATTCCAGTTAGAATCTTTTGATAATTCTTTGAGAGATCAACCAACTCCTTGTCTCCATGACCTCCTAAATTCGGGACCGACGTCCTGATTAGGCCACCGAGCCCACGAGCTCCGGTTATGAGACCCTCTTGATTCAACCGTCATATTACAACTCCTTTGACTCAGACACGCCGGAAACTAGTCAAAGACCGACACGGCCATGCCAGGGACCCTACCGTTGGGTCGCAGTTGTAGTTACACGGGTAGATCACCCCTTTTCTTACCCCTATTTGTCTCTCAGACGATACGTCATCTGTTTCTAGCCTGACTCTTTCGTTTGGTTCGCTAGAACTCCTATCCTCGGAGATGGCCCTTCCATTAAATCTCTGCGTCCTTTGTTTACCGAGACACCAACCTTTCAGTCCGCTCTGCTCCCTTGCAAGGCCGGATGTCTCGGAGGGGCATTTGTAGACGCGAGATTTGGCCCATCTCCCGCAAGGTTCTTTTGGCCCATTAAGCCTCGTTTGACCTTTTGTTGACCAGCCTCGGATACCATGTAGACGGCAGCATCGATGGCCGCCGACTACTGGTTGGAGGCAATCCCCATGGACGCTGACCCATCTTGGCGTCCACATCCATGGACGTCTGCATGCGGTTGGCGGCCTGATCCATGGACGTCAATGTCGTTTACCTGGTCTGCGCAACTACCCCGAGATTCCAGCCCACTTGCACCATTCTCTCGGCCATACAACGCATGTAGCCGTTCCCAACGGTATATGGGCCACCTAGGCACCCCATTGACCCAGCAAAAATCCTACTTGGCCTCTCCCCATTGGTTGGACCTTTAATGCATGGATGGCCAAGTGTGCAAGTGTGTTTCTTCACACTTGAGCATCCAAGGCTCTCAACCCCGAGCTCCACTGTCTATATAACCTCCCTTTGAGCCCTCTGAGCCGGGAGGAGAGGCTGGACGTCCTTATGCTGCCACTTTGAGAGAAGAGAGAGAAACTTGCACCTTACCCTCTACCATTCATCCTCTCCTTTCTCTCTTCATTCGGGACGTCTAGAAGGGTTCCTTTGGAGTTGGAGGAGCCCTGCAAGGAGCCAACAACGCCAACAGCGAGGATCATCTCCTCCCTCTTCCTCTCTTCCTTTTCTCTCATTTTAACATTTTGCATGCTACACACACTTTCCCACACACTCTAGGCACGTAGGGCACCTTCCTACACACCTAGAAAGGGGTTTCCCAACCAAAAACGGAGGGAAGAAGGGTGGTCATAACATTTGGCCACCCCTCTTCTCAAGTCCGCAACCGGTACGGGACTTTCCTTTTGGGTTTTTCATACTTCGTTTTGAGCATTTACCACACTCCCTAGAGTCTAATAGAGTCTTTGTTTTGGCAGGAACGACCCGCAGAAGACTACGGAGCTCTTCTCCTTTGGCCGGCCGAAGGAGGAGAAGTTGAAGTCCCACCATCACGCGCAACGCGAGGCCACTGCATCGACGTGATCACAACAACCCCTTGGGCACAGGTAAGGCCCTGGCGATCACCAAATCCCCTTTGTTTCGCTTGTTTGCTTCGTTTTCCTTCTAGTCAACTCAGTCACCGGAGGGTCACGTGGTCAACCGGCGACCCCTTCATCGCCAACGAGAGTCCGACGACGTCCGCAAGCATCCGAGAGATCCGGTGACGGAGCGGAAACGAACCGTCTACACCGACATCTTGTCAACCGTCTCAGAATGCCGATTCCAAATTGTGGTCACGTAAGCGATTCGGATACACAGGCGGAAAGTTATGCCAGGTTCTTTCACTGAAGGGGTGAGAATAATACGGAAGAGGTGACTATATCAGTGATGTTTATGCACCCATATTTACGACCTGGGGAGGAGTTCTCACACCGAGTCGAACACAACTTCTGATCATCGTGATAGGCCAACTCCGTGTTATGGCCCAACCAGTGATTGGCGTCATCGAGGGATACGTTACTGCAAGAAAATCTTGGAAACGGGAAGATCATCAGTAGGAATCACAGTTTTGGAGCCCGAAACGGAGGTTTTTCGAGTCGGAAATGACGTCTTATTGCCAAAAGGTGACAACGGGTGACGAGTGCCTCTGTGTGTTGATTTTGAAGTGGGGTCTTATAAGCGATTCCGATAACCGAGCGGAAAGTTATGCTCGTTTGAGCGAAGGGGTGTCCGTAACAATCACATCGGAAGCCCGCGACCACGCTCCCTGAGGCGAAATTGGGTGCCAGACCAAAAATATCTGAATTTGACCATGTGTTGATCGGGTCGAAGTACCGATTCTGAATTGGGGCCTTGCGAGCGATTTCGATCGCTGGGCGAAGAAATATCTACAGCTTACCGAAGGGGTGCGCGATCGGTGTACTAGTAGACACACTCCGGTGTGGAATTTCGGCCTCGAAACGGAATTTCGCGAAACCGGCATCTTATCGACCGTCTCAGAATGTCGATTCCGAATTGTGGTCACATAAGCGATTCGGATACCCGGGCGGAAAGTTATGCCCGGTTCTTTCACTGAAGGGGTGAGATAGTACGGAAGGGGTGACTATATCGACGATGTTTGTGCACCCATATTTACAATCTGGGGAGGAGTTCTCGGGCCTAGTCGAACACAACTTTCCAGCATCGTGATAGGCTGACTGCGTGTTGTGGTCCCACCAGTGATTCGCGTCATTGGGGAGACGTTACTGCAAGAAAACCTTGAAAACGGGGATATCGTCCACTGGAATCGCAATTTTTGAGCCCGAAACAGAGGTTTTTCGAGTCGAAAATGACATCTTATCACCGAATGGCGATAACGGGCGACGAGCACCTCTGTGTGATGATTTTGAACTGGGGTCTTATAAGCGATTCTGATAATCGAGTGGAAAGTTATACTTGTTTGAGCGAAGGGGTGTCCGTATGCGATCGCATCGGGAGCATGCAACCACGCTCCCAGAGGCGAATTTGGGCGCCGGACTGGAAATCTCTGAATCCAACCTTGTGCCGACTGGGTTGAAGTGTCGATTCTGAATTGGGGCCTCGCTGGCGGTTCCGATCGCCGGCCGAAGAAATATTTGCGTCTTACCGAAGGATGCGCGATCGGTGTACTAGTACACATGCTCCAGGGTGGAATTTCGGCCTCGGAATGGAATTCTGTGAAATCGACATCTTGTCGACCGTCTCAAAATGTCAATTCCGAATTGTGGTCACATAAGCGATTTGGATACCCGGGCGGAAAGTTATGTCTGGTTCATTCACTGAAGGAGTGAGAATAATACGGAAGTGGTAACTATATCGGCGATGTTTGCGCACCCATATTTACGACTTGAAGAGGAGTTCTCGCACCGAGTAGAACACAACTTCCGATCGTCGTGATAGGCCGACTCCGTGTTGTGGCCCCACCAGTGATTCACGTCACCGAGGTAGACGTTACTGTAAAAAAACCTTGGAAACGGGGAGATCGTCGACTGGAATCATAATTTTGGAGCCCAAAATGGAGGTTTTTCGAGTTGAAAACGACGTCTTATCGCCAAAAGGCGATAAGGGGCGAAGAGCACCACTGTGTGACGATTCCGAACTGGGGTCTTATATGCGATTCTTATAACCGAGCAGAAAGTTATTTCCGTTTGAGCGAAGAGGTGTCCGTATGCGATCGCATCAAGAGCCTACGACCACGCTCCCGGAGGTGAATAGGGGTGTAAACGAGCCGAGTCGAGTCGAGTAGTATGTTGTTCAAACTCTGTTCGTTAATTTTTAATCGAGTTCGAATCGAGCTTGAGCTATATCGAGTATTGAAAATGCATGTTCAAACTCGGCTCGTTTAAATACTCTCGAGCTCGAGCCCTTAACGAGTATCTTAACGAGCTTAATTGAATTTGCGAGTTCGTATATATAAGTAAGTCCAATCTAATTTACAAGTAAAAAACTGATCGCTCATAAGACCTAAATTTATCTTATTTCAAGCTCATATCTCAATAGTTTTGATAAGTTACTTAATTTAACTATTTTAATATAATGTTTGAAATATATTTATATTTGTCACAAGCAATATGAGATTAATATATAGACATCACATGGGAGGGGGTTGGTATGCGACAAGGTAGGGGCGGTACTGCAACTCTCCTTCACACACCGCCCAGAGCCACCTTTTTGCACCGTCAGTGATAGTACTGCGGCCGCCGAGAGCACCGTCTGCCACTGACGGATGGTCCACAGTGGTCGCCGGAGATGCCAGTGGCTGACAACGCGCCCCTCGGCCCCACCGGGGGGCTCACCTACTGCGCAGGTCGGTCTCGGGAGGAAGAAGATGCTTGATATGCTGGGGGACCTTGCAACACTAAATTTTGTGTTCATGTCCCTATTTACATGATTTGTGTATATACCCTCATTTGCATAATTTGTGTATATACACTGTGGATTTAGTTTATGACATTTAAGCCCTTATAAATATTTTATATTGTAATAATAACTGAATAAAAACAAATAAATATTTTTATATCAATATATACTTAGTATATTTAAAGAAATATTTAAACGAAGTGTTAACGAGTACTTAGACAAGCTCTTAACGAGTATTTAATCGAGCTCTTAACGAGCTCTTAAATGAGCTGTTCACGAGTATAATCGAGCCGAGCTCACATGTGTTCAGACTCGGCTCGTTTATGAATCGACTTTTTTTTTGTTCAAGCTTGGCTCGTTAATTAATTAAACGAGTCGGACCGAGCTTTTATCGAGTCGAGTTTCGAACTACTCGTCGAACGTATCGGCTCGTTTACACCCCTAGAGGTGAATTTGGGCACCAAACCGGAAATCTCCCAATCTGACCTTGTGCGAAACGTGTCGAAGTGCTGATTTCGAATTGGGGCCTCGCGAGCGTTTCCGATCGCCAGGCAAAGAATATATGTGTCTTACCGAAGGGGTGCGTGATCGGTGTACTAGTACACACACTCCAAGGTGGAATTTCGGCCACAGAATGGAATTTTGCGAAACCTGCATCTTGTCCACCATCTCGAAGAGCCGATTCCGAATTGTGGTCACATAAGCTATTCAGATACCCGGGCAGAAAGTTATGCCCAGTTCTTTAACTTAAAGGGTGAGAATAATACGGAAACAGTGACTATATCAGTGATGTTTGTGCACCCATATTTACACCCTGGGGAGGAGTTCTCGCGCCGAGTCGAACACAACTTCCGATCGTCGTGACAGGCCGACTCCGTGTTGTGGCCCCACCAGTGATTTGCGTCACCGAGGGAGAAATTATTGCAAGAAAACCTTGGAAACTGGAGATCGTCGCTTAAAGGTGATAAGGGCGACGAGCGCCTCTGTGTGATGATTCCGAACTAGGGTCTTATAAGGGGTTCTGATAATTGAGCAAAACGTTATGCCCTTTTGAGCAAAGGGGTGTTCGTATACGGTCACATCCGGAGCCTCTGACCACGCTCCCAAAGGCGAATTTGGGCGTCGGACCGAAAATCTCTGAATCTAACCTTGTGTCGATCGGGTCGAAGTGCCGATTTCGAATTGAGGCCTCGCAGGCAGTTTCGATCTTCGGACGAAGAAATTTCTGCGTCTTATCAAAGGGGTGCGCGATCAGTGTACTAGTACACACACTCCGGGGTGAAATTTCGGCTTCATAATGGAATTCTGCGAAATCGGCGCCTCGTCAACCGTCTCGGAATGTCGATTCCGAATTGTGGTCATATAAGCGAATCGAATACCCGGGCTAAAAGTTATGCCCGGTTCTTTCACTGAAGATGTGAGAATAATACGGAATGGGTGACTATATCAACGATGTTTGTGCACCCATATTTATGACCTGGGGAGGAGTTCTCGCGCCGAGTCGAACATAACTTCCGATCATAGTGATAGGGTGACTCCGTGTTGTGGCCACACCATTGATTCGCATCATCGAGGGAGACGTTACTGCAAGAAAACATTTGAAACGGGAAGATCGTTGGCTGGAATCAAAATTTTGGAGCCCGAAACGGGGGTTTTTCGAGTCGAAAATGACGTCTTATGGGCGACGAGCGCCTCTGTGTGACGATTCTGAAATGGAGTCTTAGAAGCGATTCTGATAATTGAGCGGAATGTTATGCCCATTTTAGCGAAGGGGTGTCCGTATGCGATCGCATCGTGAGCTTGCAACCACGCTCCTGGAGGCGAATTTGGGTGCCGGATCAAAAATCTTTGAATCCGACATTGTGCCGACCGGGTCGAAGTGCCGATTCCAAATTGGGGCCTCGTAGGCGGTTCCTATCGCCGGGTGAAGAAATATCCGCGTCTTATCGAAGGGGTGCGCGATCGGTGTACACTACACACGCTCAAGGGTGGATCTTCGGCCTCGGAACGGAATTCTGTAAAACTGACATCTTGTCGACCGTCTCGGAATGTCGAATCCGAATTGTGCTCACATAAGCGATTCTGATACCCACGCGGAAGGTTATACCTGGTTCATTCATTGAAGGGGTGAGAATAATACGGAAGGGGTGACTATATCGGTGATGTTTATGCACCAATATTTACGACATGGGGAGGAGTTCTCGCGCCGAGTCGAACACAACTTCTGATCGTCGTGAGAGGACAAATATGTGTTGTGGCCCCACCAGTGATTCGCGTCACCGAGGGAGATGTTACTACAAGAAAACCTTAGAAACGGGGAGATCATCGCCTAGAATCGTAATTTTAGAGCCCGAACTGGCTTCTTGTCGACTATCTTGGAATGTCGATTCCGAATTGTGGTCACATAAGCGATTCGAATACCTGGGAGGAAAGTTATGTACGGTACTTTCACTGAAGGGGTGAGAATAATACGGAAGGGGTGACTTTATCGGCGATGTTAGTGCACCCATATTTACGACCTGGGGAGGAGTTCTCGCGCCGAGTCAAACACAACTTCCGATCGTCGTGATATGCCAACTCCGTGTTGTGGCCCCACCTATGATTCGCGTCATCGAGTGATACGTTACTGCAAGAAAACCTTGGAAATGGGGAGATCGTTGGCTAGAATCGCAATTTTGGAGCCCGAAACGAAAGTTGTTCGAGTCGAAAACGACGTCTTATCGCCGTTAGGCTATAAGGGGCGACGAGCGCCACTGTGTGACGATTTCAAACTGGGGTCTTATAAGAGATTCTGATAACCGAGCGGAAGTTATATCCGTTTCAGCAAAGGGGTGTCCATATGCGGTCACATCGGGAGCATCTGACCACTCTCCCAAAGGGGAATTTGGGCGCCGGACCGGAAATCTCCAAATACGACCTTTTGCCGACCGGTCGAAGTGCCGATTCCGAATTGGGGTCTCGCGGGCGTTCCGATCTCCGGACGAAGAAATATTCACATCTTACCGAAGGGGTGCGCGATCGTTGTACTAGTACACACGCTCCGGTGTGGAATTTCGGCCTCGGAATGGAATTCCGTGAAACCATAACCGAGCGAAAAGTTATGCTTGTTTGAGCGAAGCGGTGTCCATATGCGATCGCATTGGCAGCCTGCGACCGCGCTCCCGAAGAGGAATTTGGGCGCCGGACCGGAAATCTCCGAATGCGACCATTTACTGACAGGGTCGAAGTGCCAATTCTGAATTGGGGCCTCGCGGGCGGTTCCGACCCCCGGGTGAATAAATAGCTGCGTCCGACAGTCGGTGTACTAGTACACACGCTCCGGGGAGAATTTTGGCCACGGAACGGAATTTCGCTAAACCAGCGCCTTGTCGACCGTCTCGGAGTGCCGGTTCCGAATTGTGGTCACATAAGCGATTTTGGTGCCCGTGTGGAAAGTTATGCCCAATTCTTTCGCTGAAGGGGTGGGAATAAACCGGAGGGGGTGACTATATCGATGATGTTCGGAACCCATATCCACGACCTGGGGAGGAGATCTCGCGTCGAGTTGAGCACGACTTCCGATCGCTGTGACTAGGCAGCTCCGCGTGTGGGCTCCTCCAGCGATTCGCGTAATCGAGGGAGTCGCTACTGCAGAAAAACCTTGGAATAGGAGAGATCGTCGGCTAGAATTGCAATTTCGGAGTGCGAAATGAAGATTTTCGACCCCGAAATGACGTCTTATGGCCTGAGGCAATAAGATGATGTCGAGCGCCTTTGAGTGCCGATTCCGAATTGGGGTCTTATAAGCGATTCCGATAACCGAGCAAAAAGTTATGCCTGTTTGAGCGAAGCGGTGTCCGTATGCGATCGCATCGGCAGCATGCGACTGCGATCCCGGAGAGGAATTTTGGAGCCGGACTGGAAATCTCCGAATGCGACCATTTATCGACCGGGTCGAAGTGCCCATTCTGAATTGGGGCCTCGTGGGCGGTTTCGACCCCCGGGCGAATAATATCCGCGTCCGACCGGAGGGTACGGCAGTCGGTGTACTAGTACACACGCTCCTGGGGGAATTTTGGCCATGGAACGGAATTTCGTGAAACCAGCGCCTTGTCGACCGTCTCGGAGTGCCGATTCCGAATTGTGGTCACATAAGCGATTCTGATGCCCGTGTGGAAAGTTATGCCCAATTCTTTCGCTGAAGGGGGTGGAATAAACCGGAGGGCGTGACATTTCGGCGATGTTTGGGCACCCATATCCACGACCTGGGGAGGAGATCTCGTGTCGAGTTGAACACGACTTCCGATCGCTGTGACTGGGTGGCTCCGAGTGTGGGCTCCGCTAGCGATTCGCGTAATCGAGGAAATCGCTACTGCCAAAAAACCTTGGAAAAGGGGAGATCGTCGGCTAGAATCCCAATTTTGGAGTGCGAAACGAAGGATTTTCGACCCCGAAATGACGCCTTATGGCCCGAGGCAATATGTTAGCGTCGAGCACCTCTGAGTGTCGATTCCGAATTTGGATCTTATAAGCGATTCCGATAACCGAGCGAAACGTTATGCCTGTTTGAGCGAAGCAGTGTCCATATGCGATCGCATCGGCAGCCTGCGACTGCGCTCCCAGAGAGGAATTTTGGCGCCGGACCAGAAATCTCCGAATGTGACCATTTATCGACCGGGTCGAAGTGCCGATTCTGAATTGGGGCCTCGCGGGCGGTTCGACCCCCGGGCGAATAAATATCCGCGTCCGACCGGAGGGTACGGCAGTCGGTGTACTAGTACACATGCTACGGGGGGAATTTTGGCCACGGAACGGAATTTCGCGAAACTAGCGCCTTGTCGACCGTCTCAGAGTGCCGATTCCGAATTGTGGTCACATAAGCGATTTTGATGCCCGTGTGGAAAGTTATGCCCAATTCTTTCGCTGAAGGGGTGGGAATAAACCGGAGGGGGTGACTATATCGGCGATGTTCGGGCACCCATATCCATGACCTGGGGAGGAGATCTCGCGTCGAGTTGAACACGACTTCCGATCGCTGTGACTGGGCGGCTCCGCGTATGGGCTCCGCCAGCGATTCGCGTAATCGAGGGAGTCGCTACTGCCAAAAAACCTTGGAATAGGGGAGATCGTCGGCTAGAATCGCAATTTCGGAGTGCGAAATGAAGTATTTTCGACCCCGAAACGACGTGTTATGGCCTGAGGCAATAAAGGAGCGTCGAGCGACTCTGAGTGCTGATTCCGAATTGGGGTCTTATAAGCGATTCCGATAACCGAGCGAAAAGTTATGTCTGTTTTACCGAAGCGGTGTCCGTATGCGATCGCATCGGCAGCCTGCGACTGCGCTCCCGGAGAGGAATTTTGGCGCCGGAGCGGAAATTTCCGAATGCGACCATTTATCGACCGGGTCGAAGTGCCGATTCTGAATTGGGGCCTCGCGGGCGGTTTCGACCCCCGGGCGAATAAATATCCGCGTCCGACCGGAGGGTACGGCAGTCGGTGTACTAGTACACACGCTCCGGGGGGAATTTTGGCCACGGAACGGAATTCCGCAAAACCAGCGCCTTGTCGACCGTCTCGGAGTGCCGATTCCGAATTGTTGTCACATAAGCGATTCTGATGCCCGTGTGGAAAGTTATGCCCAATTCTTTCGCTGAAGGGGTGGGAATAAACCGGAGGGGGTGACTATATCGGCGATGTTCGGGCACCCATATCCACGACCTGGGGAGGAGATCTCGCGTCGAGTTAAACACGACTTCCAATCGCTGTGACTGGGCGGCTCCGCGTGTGGGCTCCGCCAGCGATTCGCGTAATCGGGGGAGTCGCTACTGCCAAAAAACCTTGGAATATGGGAGATCGTCGGCTAAAATCACAATTTCGGAGTGCGAAACGAAGGATTTTCGACCCCGAAACGACGTGTTATGGCCTGAGGCAATAAGGGAGCGTTGAGCGACTCTGAGTGCCTATTCCGAATTGGGGTCTTATAAGCGATTCTGATAACAGAGCGAAAAGTTATGCCTGTTTTAGCGAAGCCGTGTCCGTATGTGATCGCATCGGCAGCCTGCGACTGCGCTCCCGGAGAGGAATTTTGGCGCCGGACTGGAAATCTCCGAATGTGACGATTTATCGACCGGATCGAAGTGTCGATTCTGAATGGGGCCTCGCGGGCGGTTTCGACCCCCGGGCGAATAATATCCGCGTCCAACCGGAGGGTACGGCAGTCGGTGTACTAGTACACACGCTCCTGGGGGAATTTTGGCCATGGATCGGAATTTCGTGAAACCAGCGCCTTGTCGGCCGTCTCGGAGTGCCGATTCGGAATTGTGGTCACATAAGCGATTCTGATGCCCGTGTGGAAAGTTATGCTCAATTCTTTCGCTGAAGGGGTGGGAATAAACCGGAGGGGGTGACTATATCGGTGATGTTCGGGCACCCATATCCACGACCTGGGGAGGAGATCTCGCGTCGAGTTGAAGACGACTTCCGATCGCGCTGACTAGGTGGCTCCGCGTGTGGGCTCCGCCAGCGATTCGCGTAATCGAGGGAGTTGCTACTGCCAAAAAACCTTGGAATAGGGGAGATCGTCGGCTAGAATAGCAATTTCGGAGTGCGAAACGAAGGATTTTTGACCCCGAAACGACGTTTTATGGCCTGAGGCCATATGGTAGCGTCGAGCACCTCTGAGTGCCGATTCCGAATTGGGGTCTTATTAGCGATTCCGATAACCGAGCGAAAAGTTATGCCTGTTTGAGCGAAGCGGTGTCCGTATGCGATCGCATCGGCAGCCTGCGACTGCAATCCCGGAGAGAAATTTTGGCGCTGGACTGGAAATCTCCGAATGCGACCATTTATCGACCGGGTCGAAGTGCCGATTCTGAATTGGGGCCTCGCGGTCGGTTTCGACCCCCGGGCGAATAATATCCGCGTCTGACCGGAGGTACGACAGTCGGTGTACTAGTACACACGCTCCTGGGGGAATTTTGGCCACGGGACGGAATTCCGCGAAACCAGCGCCTTGTCGACTGTCTCAGAGTGCCGATTCCGAATTGTAGTCACATAAGCGATTCCGATGCCCGTGTGGAAAGTTATGCCCAATTCTTTCGCTGAAGGGGTGGGAATAAACCGGAGGGGGTGACTATATCGGTGATGTTCGGGCACCGAAATCCACGACCTGGGGAGGAGATCTCGCGTCGACTTGAACACAACTTCCGATCGCTGTGACTGGGCGGCTCCGCGTGTGGGCTCCGCCAGCGATTCGCGTATCGAGGGAGTTGCTACTGCCAAAAAACCTTGGAATAGGGGAGATCGTCGGCTAGAATCGCCATTTCGGAGTGCGAAACGAAGGATTTTCGACCCCGAAACGACGTCTAATGGCCTGAGGCAGCGCCTCTGAGTGCCGATTCCGAATTGGGGTCTTATAAGCGATTCCGATAACCGAGCGAAAACTTATGCCTGTTTGAGCGAAGCGGTGTCCGTATGCGATCGCATCGACAGCCTGCGACTGCGCTCCCGGAGAGGAACTTTGGCGTCGGACTAGAAATCTCCGAATGTGACCATTTATCGACCGGGTTGAAGTGCCGATTCTGAATTGGGGCCTCGCGGGCAGTTTCGACCCACGGGCGAATAATATCCGCGTCCAACCGGAGGGTACGGCAGTCGGTGTACTAGTACACACGCTCCTGGGGGAATTTTGGCCATGGATCGGAATTTCGTGAAACCAGCGCCTTGTCGGCCGTCTCGGAGTGCCGATTCGGAATTGTGGTCACATAAGCGATTCTGATGCCCGTGTGGAAAGTTATGCTCAATTCTTTCGCTGAAGGGGTGGGAATAAACCGGAGGGGGTGACTATATCGGTGATGTTCGGGCACCCATATCCACGACCTGGGGAGGAGATCTCGCGTCGAGTTGAAGACGACTTCCGATCGCGCTGACTAGGTGGCTCCGCGTGTGGGCTCCGCCAGCGATTCGCGTAATCGAGGGAGTTGCTACTGCCAAAAAACTTGGAATAGGGGAGATCGTCGGCTAGAATAGCAATTTCGGAGTGCGAAACGAAGGATTTTTGACCCCGAAACGACGTTTTATGGCCTGAGGCCATATGGTAGCGTCGAGCACCTCTGAGTGCCGATTCCGAATTGGGGTCTTATTAGCGATTCCGATAACCGAGCGAAAAGTTATGCCTGTTTGAGCGAAGCGGTGTCCGTATGCGATCGCATCGGCAGCCTGCGACTGCAATCCCGGAGAGAAATTTTGGCGCTGGACTGGAAATCTCCGAATGCGACCATTTATCGACGGGTCGAAGTGCCGATTCTGAATTGGGGCCTCGCGGTCGGTTTCGACCCCCGGGCGAATAATATCCGCGTCTGACCGGAGGGTACGACAGTCGGTGTACTAGTACACACGCTCCTGGGGGAATTTTGGCCACGGGACGGAATTCCGCGAAACCAGCGCCTTGTCGACTGTCTCAGAGTGCCGATTCCGAATTGTAGTCACATAAGCGATTCCGATGCCCGTGTGGAAAGTTATGCCCAATTCTTTCGCTGAAGGGGTGGGAATAAACCGGAGGGGGTGACTATATCGGTGATGTTCGGGCACCGAAATCCACGACCTGGGGAGGAGATCTCGCGTCGACTTGAACACAACTTCCGATCGCTGTGACTGGGCGGCTCCGCGTGTGGGCTCCGCCAGCGATTCGCGTAATCGAGGGAGTTGCTACTGCCAAAAAACCTTGGAATAGGGGAGATCGTCGGCTAGAATCGCCATTTCGGAGTGCGAAACGAAGGATTTTCGACCCCGAAACGACGTCTAATGGCCTGAGGCAGCGCCTCTGAGTGCCGATTCCGAATTGGGGTCTTATAAGCGATTCCGATAACCGAGCGAAAACTTATGCCTGTTTGAGCGAAGCGGTGTCCGTATGCGATCGCATCGACAGCCTGCGACTGCGCTCCCGGAGAGGAACTTTGGCGTCGGACTAGAAATCTCCGAATGTGACCATTTATCGACCGGGTTGAAGTGCCGATTCTGAATTGGGGCCTCGCGGGCAGTTTCGACCCACGGGCGAATAAATATCCGCGTCCGACCGGAGGGTACGGCAGTCGGTGTACTAGTACACACGCTCCTGGGGGAATTTTGGCCACGGAACAGAATTTCGCGAAACCAGCGCCTTGTCGACCGTCTCGGATTGCCGATTCCGAATTGTGGTCACATAAGCGATTCTGATCCCCGTGTGGAAACTTATGCCCAATTCTTTCGCTGAAGGGGTGGGAATAAATCGAAGGGGGTGACTATATTGTGATGTTCGGGCACCCATATCCATGACCTGGGGAGGAGATCTCGCGTCGAGTTGAACACGACTTCCGATCACTGTGACTGGCGGCTCCGCGTGTGGGCTCCTCCAGCGATTCGCATAATCGAGGGAGTCGCAACTGCCAAAAAACCTTGGAATAGGGGAGATCGTCGCTAGAATCGCAATTTCGGAGTGTGAAACGAACGTTTTTTGACCCCGAAACGACGTCTTATGGCCTGAGGCGATAAGGGGCGTCGAGCGCCTCAGAGTGCCGATTCCGAATTGGGGTCTTATAAGCGATTCCGATAACCGAGCGAAAAGTTATGCCTATTTGAACGAAGCGGTGTCCGTATGCGATCGCATCGGCAGCCTGCGACTGCGCTCCCGGAGAGGAATTTTGGCGCCGGACCGGAAATCTTCGAATGCGACCATTTATCGACCGGGTCGAAATGCCGATTCTGAATTGGGGCCTCGCGGGCGGTTTCGACCCCCGGCGAATAAATATCCGCGTCCGACCGGAGGGTACGGCAATCGGTGTACTAGTACACACGCTACGAGGGGAATTTTGGCCACGAAATGGAATTCCGCGAAACCAGCGCCTTGTCGACCGTTTCGGAGTGCCGATTCAGAATTGTGGTCACATAAGCGATTCTGATGCCGTGTGGAAAGTTATGCCCAATTCTTTCGCTGAAGGGGTGGGAATAAACCGGAGGGGGTGACTATATCGGCGATGTTCGGGCACCCATATCCACGACCTGGGGAAGAGTACTCGCGTCGAGTTGAACACGACTTCCGATCGCTGTGACTGGACGGCTCGACGTGTGGGCTCCGCCAGCGATTCGCGTAATCGAGGGAGTCGCTACAGCCAAAAAACCTTGGAATAGGGGAGATCGTCGGCTAGAATCGCAATTTTAGAGTGCGAAATGAAGGATTTTAGACCCCGAAACGACATCTTATGGCATGAGGCATTAAGGGGGTCGAGCGCCTCTGAGTGCCGATACCGAATTAGGGTCTTATAAACGATTCCGATAACCGAGCGAAAAGTTATGCCTGTTTGAGCGAAGCGGTGTCCGTATGCGATCGCATCGGCAGCCTGCGACCGCGCTCCCGGAGAGGAATTTGGACGTCGGACCGGAAATCTCCGAATGCGACCATTTACCGACAGGGTCGAAGTGTTGATTCTGAATTGGGACCTAGCGGGCGGTTCCGACCCCCGGGCGAATAAATATCCGCGTCCGACCGAGAGGTAAGGCAGTCGGTGTACTAGTACACACGCTCCGGGGGGGGGGGGGTTTGCCGCGGAATGGAATTCCGCAAAACCAGCGCCTTTTCGACCGTCTCGGAGTGCCGATTCCGAATTGTGGTCACATAAGCTATTCTGATGCCCGTGTGGAAAGTTATGCCCAATTCTTTCGCTGAATAGGTGGGAATAAACTGGAGGGGGTGACTATATCGCGATGTTCAGGCACCCATATCCACGACCTGGGGAGGAGATCTCACGTCGAGTTGAACACGACTTTCTATCGCTGTGACTGGGCGGCTCGGCGTGTGGGCTCCGCCAGCGATTCGCGTAATTGAGGGAATCGCTACAGCCAAAAAACCTTGGAATAGGGGAGTTCGTCGGCTAGAATCGCAATTTCGGAGTGCGAAACGAAGGATTTTAGACCCCGAAACGACATCGTATGGCCTGAGGCAATACGGGGACGTCGAGCGCCTCTGAGTGCCGATTCCGAATTGGGGTCTTATAAGCGATTCCGATAACCGAGCGAAAAGTTATGCCTGTTTGAGCGAAGCGGTGTCCGTATGCGATGGCATCGGCAGCCTGCGACTGCGCTCCCGGAGAGGAATTTTTGCGCCGGATTGGAAATCTCCGAATGCGACCATTTATTGACCGGGACGAAGTGCCGATTCTGAATTGGGGCCTCGTGGGCGGTTTCGACCCCAGGGCGAATAAATATCCGCGTCCGACGGAGGGTACGACAGTCGTTGTACTAGTACACACGCTCCGGGGGGAATTTTGCCACGGAACAGAATTTTGGAAACCAGCACCTTGTCGACCGTCTCGGAGTGCCGATTCCGAATTGTGGTCACATAAGCGATTCTGGTGCCCGTGTGGAAAGTTATGCCCAATTCTTTCGCTGAAGGGGTGGAATAAACCGGAGGGGGTGACTATATCGGCGATGTTCGGGCACCCGTATCCACGACCTGGGGAGGAGATCTCGCGTCGAGTTGAGCACGACTTCCGATCGCAGTAACTGGGCGGCTCCGCGTGTGGGCTCCGCCAGCGATTCGCGTAATCGAGGGAGTCGCTACTGCCAAAAAACTTGGAATAGGGGAGATCGTCGGCCAGAATCGCAATTTCGGAGTGCGAAAAGAAGGATTTTCGATCGTGAAACGACGTCTTATGGCCTGAGGCATTAAGGGGTCGAGCACTCTGAGTGCCGATTCCGAATAGGGGTCTTATAAACGATTCCGATAACCAGCGAAAAGTTATGCCTGTTTGAGCGAAGCTGTGTCCCTATGCGATCGCATCGGCTGCCTACGATCTCGCTCCCGGAGAGGAATTTGGGCGCCGGACCGGAAATCTCCGAATGTGACCATTTACCGACAGGGTCGAAGTGCCGATTCTGTATTGGGGCCTCGCGGGCGGTTCCGACCCCCGGGCGAATAAATATCCGCGTCCGACCGGAGGGTACGACAGTCAATGTACTAGTACACACGCTCCGGGTTGGGATTTTGGCCGCGGAATGGAATTCCGCAAAACCAGCGCCTTGTCGACCGTCTTGGAGTGCCGATTCCGAATTGTTGTCACATAAGCGATTCTGATGCCTGTGTGAAAGTTATGCCCAATTCTTTCGCTGAAGGGGTGGGAATAAACAGGAGGGGTGACTATATCGGCGATGTTCGGGCACCCATATCCACGACCTGGGGAGGAGATCTCGAGTCGAGTTGAACACGACTTTTGATCGCTGTGACTGGGAGGCTCGGCGTGTGGGCTCCGCCAGCGATTCGCGCAATCGAGGGAGTCGCTATAGCCAAAAAACCTTGGAATATGGGAGTTCGTTAGCTAGAATCGCAATTTCTGATTGCGAAACGAAGGAATTTAGACCCCGAAACGACATCTGATGGCCCGTGGCGTTAAGGGGGTCGAGCGCCTCTGAGTGCCGATTCCGAATTGGGGTCTTATAAACGATTCCGATAACCGAGCGAAAAGTTATGCCTGTTTGAGCGAAGCGGTGTCCGTATGCGATCGCATCGGCAGCCTGCGACCGCGCTCCCGGAGAGGAATTTGGGCGCCGGACCGGAAATCTCCGAATGCGACCATTTACCGACAGGGTCGAAGTGCAGATTCTAAATTGGGGCCTCGCGGGCGGTTGAATAAATATCCGCGTCCGACCGGAGGGTACGGCAGTCGGTGTACTAGTACACACGCTCCGGGGGGGATTTTTGCCGCGAAATGGAATTCCGCAAAACCAGCGCCTTGACGACCGTCTCGGAGTGCCGATTCCGATTGTGGTCACATAAGCGATTCTGATGCCCGTGTGGAAAGTTATGCCCAATTCTTTCGCTGAATGGGTGGAAATAAACAGGAGGGGGTGACTATATCGGCGATGTTCGGGCACCTATATCCACGACCTGGGGAGGAGATCTCGCGTTGAGTTGAACACGACTTTCGATCGCTGTGACTGTACGGCTCGGCGTGTGGGCTCCGCCAGCGATTCGCGTAATCGAGGAGTCGCTACAGCCAAAAAACCTTGGAATAGGGGAGTTCGTCGGCGAGAATCGCAATTTCGAGTGCGAAACGAAGGATTTTAGACCCCGAAACGACATCGTATGGCCTCAGGTAATAAGTTGCCGTCGAGAGCCTCTGAGTGCCGATTCCGAATTGGGGTCTTATAAGCGATTCCGATAACCGAGCGAAAAGTTATGCCTGTTTGAGCGAAGCGGTGTCCGTATGCGATCGCATCGGCAGCCTACGACTGCGCTCCCAGAGAGGAATTTTGGCGCCGGACTGGAAATCTCCGAATGCGACCATTTATCGACCGGGTCGAAGTGCCTCGGGGCGGTTTCGACCCCAGGGCGAATAAATATCCGCGTCCTACCGGAGGGTACGGTAGTCGGTGTACTAGTACACACGCTCCGGGGGGAATTTTTGCCACGGAACGGAATTTCGTGAAACCAGCACCTTGTCGACCGTCTCGGAGTGCCGATTCCGAATTGTGGTCACATAAGCGATTCTGGTGCACGTGTGGAAAGTTATGCCCATTCTTTCGCTGAAGGGGTGGGAATAAACCGAAGGGGGTGACTATATCGGCGATGTTCGGGCACCCATATCCACGACCTGGGGAGGAGATCTCGCGTCGAGTTGAGCACGACTTCCGATCGCTTTGACTGGGCGGCCCCGTGTGTGGTCTCCGCCAGCGATTCGCGTAATCGAGGGAGTCGCTACAGCCAAAAAACCTTGGAATAGGGGAGATCGTCGGCTAGAATCGCAATTTCGGACTGCTAAACGAAGGATTTTCGACTGTGAGTGCCGATTAATAGGGTCGAGCGCCTCTGAGTACCGATTTTGAATTGTGGTCTTATAAACGATCCGATAACCGAGCGAAAAGTTATGCCTGTTTGAGCGAAGCGGTGTCCGTATGCGATCGCATCGGCAGCCTGCGACCGCGCTCCCGGAGAGGAATTTGGGCGCCGGACCGGAAATCTCCGAATACGACCATTTACCGACCGGGTCGAAGTGCCGATTCTGAATGGGGCCTCGAGGGCGGTTCCGACCTCCGGGCGAATAAATATCTGCGTCCGACCGGAGGGTACGGCAGTCGGTGTACTAGTACACACGCTCCGGGGGGGGGGGGGATTTTGGGCGCGGAATGGAATTCCGCAAAACCAGCGTCTTGTCGACCGTCTCGGAGTGCCGATTCCGAATTGTTGTCACATAAGCGATTCTGATGCCTGTGTGGAAAGTTATGCCCAATTCTTTCGCTGAAGGGGTGGGAATAAACAGGAGGGGGTGACTATATCGGCGATGTTCAGGCACCCATATCCATGACTGGGGAGGAGATCTCGCGTCGAGTTGAACACGACTTTCGATCGCTGTGACTGGGCGGCTCGGCGTGTGGGCTCCGCCAGCGATTCGCGTAATCGAGGGAGTCGCTACAGCCAAAAAACATGAGAATAGGGAAGTTCGTCGGCTAGATCGCAATTTCGAGTGTGAAACGAAGGATTTTTTACCCCGAAACGACATCTTAGGGGCCTGAGGCATTATCAGGTCGAGCGCCTCTGAGTGCCGATTCCGAATTGGGGTCTTATAAACGATTCCGATAACCGAGCGAAAAGTTATGCTTGTTTGAGCGAAGCGGTGTCCGTATGCGATCGCATCGGCAGCCTGCGACCGCGCTCCCGGAGAGGAATTTGGGCGCCGAACCGGAAATCTCCGAATGCGACATTTACCGACCGGGTCGATGTGCCGATTCTGAAGGGGGCCTCGCGGGCAGTTCCGACCCCCGGGCGAATAGATATCCGCGTCCGACGGAGGGTACGGCAGTCGGTGTACTAGTACACATGCTCCGGGGGGGATTTATGCCGCGGAATGGAATTCCGCAAAACCAGCGCCTTGTCGACCGTCTCGGAGTGCCGATTCCGAATTGTGGTCACATAAGCGATTCTGATGTCGTGTGGAACGTTATGCCCAATTCTTCGCTGAAGGGGTGGGAATAAACAGGAGGGGGTGACTATATCGGCGATGTTCGGGCACCGATATCCACGACCTGGGGAGGAGATCTCGCGTCGAGTTGAACACGACATTTGATCGCTGTGACTGGGCGGCTCGGCGTGTGGGCTCCGCCAGCGATTCGCGTAATCGAGGGAGTCGCTATAGCCAAAAAAACCTTGGAATAGGGGAGTTCGTCGGCTAGAATCGCAATTTTAGACTGCGAAACGAAGGATTTTTTACACCGAAACGACATCTTAGGGGCCTGAGGAATTATCAGGTCGAGCGCCTCTGAGTGCCGATTCCGAATTGGGGTCTTATAAACGATTCCGATAACCGAGCGAAAAGTTATGCCTGTTGAGCGAAGCGGTGTCCGTATGCGATCGCATCGGCAGCCTGCGACCGCGCTCCCGGAGAGGAATTTGGGCGCCGGACCGAAAATCTCCGAATGCGACCATTTACCGACCGGGTCGAAGTGCCGATTCTGAATTGGGGCCTCGCGGGCGGTTCCGACCCCCGAGCGAATAAATATTCGCGTCCGACCGGAGGGTACGGCAGTCGGTGTACTAGTACACACGCTCCGGGGGGTATTTATGCCGCGAATGGAATTCCGCAAAACCAGCGCCTTGTCGACCGTCTCGGAGTGCCGATTCCGAATTCTGTCACATAAGCGATTCTGATGTCCGTGTGGAAAGTTATGCCAATTCTTTCGCTGAAGGTGTGGGAATAAACAGGAGGGGGTGACTATATCGGCGATGTCGGGCACCATATCCACGACCTGGGGAAGAGATCATGCGTCGAGTTGAACACGACTTTCGATCGCTGTGACTGGGCGGCTCGGCGTGTGGGCTCCGCCAGCGATTCGCGTAATCGAGGGAGTCGCTA